>CM061066.1:170117644-170159405 GCA_030762895.1 Sophora flavescens
AATAGTCTAACCCCAACAAAGGGGAGTTTAGCTACACATAATTGAAGATAAAACAAAAGAAAGAATTACAGAGATGAACAAAGGAGAGAGCTCCATGGAATGATGCACAGCAGCCACAGCAGCAGAGGATCTTTCTTTAGGGTTTTCTGAATGTTCCCATCTGTTCTGCCCAGATTTTCCTTTATAACTCGTGGCCGGTCACGGCCGTGACAGCCATCACGGCCAGACCGTGATGGTTTCTGACTTGGGCGCCTCTTCATTTACTAATTCATCACGGCCGTGATAGCCATCACGGCTAGGCCGTGATCGTTTCTGACTTTCCCAACTAACAGGTCACGGCCGTGATAGCCATCACGGCTAGGCCGTGATCGTTTCGACTTTTCCAACCGATTCATCATGGTAGTGATAGCCATCACGGCTAGGCCGCGTGAAGCTTCTGACTTTTGGCTCAATTCTTTCTTCCACCTCTTTGCTCCCTCACTAGTAGTGAGGGCCATCACGCAACTAGGCCGTGATACTCTCTTGGCTCAATTTCTTATCTTTTAAAGCTCTAAGTCATCCAAGCTTCATACTTGCTAATTCTTGGGCATTTAATCATGAATATCTGCAAAACAACACACAATACCACCTTATCCGTTCCAAAGGAAAAACTAAACAAAATAAACACTAAAATGGCCTAACTATATGCAAATGCATGCGAGAAATGTACATGGAAAATGAGGTGAAATCACACTCATCAATCGCAGTCTTACTTACTGTTCATGCATCTACTTTGGTCCCAACCTGGTTTCTTGGAGCTCAAAGAAACAACCACTAGTGGCTCGGTCTAGTACAAAAGCAGAGTATCGGAGCATGGCACATACAGTTACTAAACTATCCTGGATACAATCATTACTATCTGAACTCAAGATTCCTCACATTGCTCCTCAACTCTACTATGATAATCTAAGTGATGTGTCTCTAGCACACAATCCTGTCCTTCATGCCCGCACAAAGCACATTGAACTCGATATTCACTTTGTAAGGGAAAAGGTTCTCTCTAAAGCACTCAATGTCCTTCATGTCCCCGGTGGTGATCAGCTGGCAGACTCACTCACAAAACCTCTCTCATCAGCTCAGTTTGCCAACCTAAGGATCAAGCTCAATGTTGTACCTTTTCAGCCACCACCTTGAGCTTGAAGGGGGGCTAATAGAGTATAGCCTAAGCTAGCATAAGAATCTCTGTAAATCATAACCGAATATGCTGAGTCAGCAGCATTCGGTTATGATAGTTAGTTAGGGCAATTATCAAGAGCTGTTAGAAGCTCAAAGTTAGTTAGGGTAGTTATCAAGAGCTGTTAGAAGCTCAAAGGCTATATATACACACCGCCTTCTCTGAATTAAACACTTGAGAAAACTAAAATAGAGTTTCAAATTGATTCTCTCTCTCTATCTTTCTTCTTCTACCCTAATTTCGGTTTTGTTTAGACAAAACGATCCTTGTAATAAAACTACATATAATTTTTAAAATATTTAAAATATTGCCTAACTTCAATTATTATTATTTTATAATTTTAAATATTCATTTTGAGTTTTTACTTTTCATATAGTTTTTCTTTGACAAATATTTTACATATAGTTAAATTATTAGAATTTTTTTATATTTTTCAGTTTTTTAAAATAATATAAAATAACAAAATTAGCCTTGTGATAAAAAAAATTAAAATTAATTATTAATAATTTTATTATTTTAAATATTTTTTATTTTAATATATCTTTTTTTAACCATGTTATATTTTATTATACTTTAATTAATTTATATATAAAATATTTTTATAATTTATTATACTTTAAATCATCCCGTCCTATCATGTTGAGTTCTAATCCAGCTTATCCTCGGGATAGAATTTTAACTAGATGAAATAGGATATAATAACTTATACGACTGATTTATTATATCACGTGAACTCACCAAACAATTATTTCAAATAAAATATAATAATTTATCCTATCTAATCTCTTTTATCATGATCATCAAACCAACGTTTAAAGTATACATAAAAATGAAATAAGAAAAAGTTGCAGAGTGATCACCAAGCAAAAAGTGGATCACTCCATTGTTTAATGGTGTTAAATGTGCAGTGACAGAAGGATAATTTGGAGTCTGAAACGGTAAAGTGTGGTGTGGAAATTATGGAATGTCGCGGTTGAGAGGACAATTGATATCCAGTTAGGAGTGAGGAGTAATTAAGGTAAGGAGCAGCCAGCTGGCAGGAAGGAGAGTGTGCACTAGATCCGATCAAGGGGCCTACTTCACGTGCCATCATGGCCTCATACGAAACCGCTGGTTACCACGTGTCCTGAGTTCATTACCGCAACACGCGTCGTCATCCTCGAACGTCTAAATAGGACCACTGTTTATCCTCTTTTCTATGAACCAGGTCAGGTGAACGGAACCGCTTCCACTTAACCCACTTGGCGACGAAATTTGGGACTCCTCCTTCAATCCTTCTCGTAAGGGCCACCACACTACCTTCCTCCGGCTCCAACCAATGGCTCATTTCATTTCATTATTGATTTAATTGTAGTTTTGATCTCCTGCTATTGATCATCTGTGATTTTAGCTTCTGAAGTTTTTTTCGTACACATTTGCTCTTCTGTTTTTTCAATATTGTAAATTTGGTCCTTCTGTCACTGTCTGTCAATTTTTCAATGATCAATATAGAGGAATCACTCTTCTAAGTACACCGAATCACAACTCTAAGCGCATGTAATATCTTTTTGAGCTTTTGTGGTAAATGATCATGTGGATGAACCAAAAAATATCCCGAAAAGGAGAGACAAAACCAATAAATAGCATAGAGGAACTATTGAATCATGATAAATCGAAGACACAAAGGAGGGAGAACCTCAACAAAGGTTGTATGTGCTTAGAGAAGTAGTTTCTCTATGTTGATCATTGAAAAAAATGATAGACATTGGATAGAATGACTAAATTTGCAACATTGAAAAAACAGAGGGATCAAATATGCATGAAAAAAACCTCAAGGACCAAAAGTACACATGACCAATAATAAGGAGATCAAAACTACAACTAAGCCTTCATTATTTCTACGTTGAGTAGATTTCTTCATCGATGTACATTTACTCATTTACTCATTTATCACTCTTTACCATATACTCCCTTCGATCCATAATATAAACAAAAATTTCTCAATTTTTTGATTCAAAATATAAGCAAATTTCAATTACTTTAATCCTATTTAATGAAATTATTCTCAAAATACCCTTCATTTAATGCAAATTTTGTTTTCCAATGACTCATTTTATTTTCAACAACACAAGCCTAATAAATAAGAGGAAGGATAATTTAGGTAACAAACTCAAATTTTTTTTTTCAATGACTTTTTTAAATGTTATTAACTAACTTTTTTTAATAAGTGTGAAATTAATTACTTTTATTTATAATATGGACTAGAGGGAGTATATATTTAGTTTAAGGATATGCCAAATATGCAAAATGCTAGCAAGACCAATTTATTTTCTCAGTGTACAATTCATAATAAATTATGTATTATGTATAAAATATAAAAGATATCACCATATATTTTAGAACAAAAACATAAATATGTGTAAGATGTTATTTAAATTTCATATTCTCGAAATTTCTTTATCTCTTATTTTTCCTACATTTAGGACTGTTTACTTTATTTCCTCTATCGTTTTTTCATTTATTGATTTTAAAAAGAATTATAAAATTGTACTTTGTTTTAATTCTATTTTTTATTTTTAAAGATTTGTAAAAAACAGTGAAAACAAATAAAAGATTGTTTTCAATATTTCTTAAACAAATATTTGAAAATATGAAACAAAATAAAAATAAAGTAACAGTTTGATAATTATATTTTTTGTAATTCTTTTTAAAATCATGAAATGAAAATAGTAAATTGAAAATAAACCAAACATGCACTTGTGTTTTTATTCTGTGTATAATCACGAAATGAAGTGAATTAGAATAGTAAATTTTCATGAGAAAAATGTGTAGTCAATATTTTAAGAAGTTAATTTTTTTTTGTTTTTCAATATATCCTACATTTTCTTGATATCTTATGGTAGCGATATCCTAAAATTAATAAAGAGAATGCTAACAAGTGTTTAAGGAATAAAAAAGAAAATTTGTATGAAAAATAATGGATCCGTTTATTTTAGATTTTGATAGAATTGATTTTGGTATAATTGATTTTGGAAGAATTGATTTTGAAAAAATCAAGGTTAAAAAAATTTATTTGTGTTTGGTAACAATATTTTAAAAATAGGTTTAGAAGAATTAATTTGTTTGGATGATAAAGTAAAAACATTTTTATGTGTAAATATGTAGAATTTGTGGATCCTACATCTAGAATCAATTATTTTCAACGAAAAAACTAAAAAAATTTGCTTTCACAAAACTTAGTTTTGCCTATCAAAAATTAATAATTTTCAACTGAATTTTACATCCAAATACCATAATTATTATAGCAAGTGGGGTTTGTATGCTCAAATGGAGTTTCAACAAATAGGCACAATATATTTAGTATGCTGTAAAGTGTTATATTAATTTCCCAACATCTTTAGAACAGTGATTAGCAATAATGGAATAATGATTTTAGGAGTGAACGTATGATTAATTATTTAGACTTTCGGATGATTATAAAAAAAATGTTAACAAGTGTTTTTAGGACACTTGTTAGAAAATCAAGGAAAAAAGAGTTTATATAGAAAATTGATGTATTTAATACTAAAAAAAAGTATAATATATAATTTTTTAATAAAAACTTATTTTTCTTGATTTCTTAAAAAATGTCCAAAAAAACACACGTTAGCACGGTGCTAAAAAAAATATTATTTACAGTCTCTTACTCTCTTAAACTTGAAACATTAATAATTGGCCACTTTAATTTCAATAAACTTTCTTACTGTACCGCATCAGAATGGAATAGAGAGAGGTGACACCGGGACAGTGCCTTATCCACAATGCAACCCAACCTTTTATTTATTTATTTATTTATTATTCATAATTATAATTATTCATCTATTTAAAAAAGCAACCGAACCTTTATAAAAGCATATATCAAAGGCTCAAAAGCCATTGAGTGTTCAAAGAAACAAAACAGAGTAAGATTGAAAACAACAGAGGGAAGAGAAGATTCCTTAACTTGACTTGGCATGGCAACCAGCAAAGGCCACATTGCTAGACCAAACTACCGCTTCCTCCCTGGTTTCCCCATCGACAGAGGTGAATATTCCCTCTCCGATTCCTCCTCCTTCGAGTTCGACGAGTCTGATCTCTACAACTCAGCACGAGCCAACTCACCCGAGTTCCGCAAAACCCTTCTTCATTCTTCTCGATACCCCAACAACTCTTCTTCTTCTAATTCTTCTACCGCTTCTTCCCACGGTGCTCGTCCTGCGTCGGTTCCGGTCAACGTTCCGGATTGGTCAAAGATCCTAGGGGACGAGTACAGACACAACCGCAGGAAGGACAACCTCGACGACGACGAAGAAGGCGACAGTGATGATGTTGGTGAACGAGGTGGTGGGAGAGTCCCGCCTCATGAGTTTCTTGCGAGGACAAGAATGGCTTCCTTATCGGTGCACGAAGGGGTTGGGAGGACCCTCAAAGGCCGCGATCTCAGTAGAGTCCGAAATGCTATTTGGGCCAAAACCGGGTTCCAAGACTAACCCGGTTCATTATACCACCATAAAGCTATAAGCGTTCACGAAATTTTCCTCCCTCTTTTTTGTTTTGTGTGGCATTTTTGATTTTTTTCTTCTCTAATTCGATGTATTAGCATGTGATTTAGGTTTTTCATTTTGCGGAGTCCTATTTTTGTTTTATTTATTTATTATGATTTACATGTATGAGATGAGATGAGATGAGATGAGAATCAATTATTAAATCGAAATCTGAGAATTTGTATTGGCATCAAGGAGGCTCCTTTTTAACATGTTATTGTAGCTCTTAAGTTTCTATTTTCAGCTCTGTTTTTTGTTTTGGTTCATTTCCATTTTCAGGGTTGGATTCATGGACTATGTGGGTGTTGATCAAAAGCTAAAAATGGTGGAATGGTGGGCCATTGTAGGAGCAGTAGTTCAATCATTGGTGGGGTTTGAGTTTTTGATGGTGTTGGGTTTGGGACCAAAACCTAATGCTATGACCCTATGTAGGTCAGACCGAAAAACAGATATTAGGTCGAGGTTTCATTTATTACATTTAACAGATTTTTTGTTTGAAATATTTTATGGAGAATGTTAACGAGTAGACATTCTTTAAGAAATCAATAAATTTTTTTATAGGAAATTGTTATATTTAATATTTAAAAATATGATAAAGTTATTTTTTTTAATAAAAATTTATTTTTTTTGATTCTTTAAAAAATGTTTTAAGTATACTCGTTAACATGACATATATTATATTAATATTTATTGGAAAACATCAATAGTAGAAGACGAATTCGTACCTAATATTTCTTTAATTTTTATTGGATGATTTCCCTGCATTTTTGTTTAGTTTCCTATGCTTTTCTCTCTCCTCAGTAATTTTGATTCGCACAAACTTCCTTGGCACTATATAGCATCACTCATATTTATTTTGACAAAGACCCCATAACTAATCAAAACCACATTTTCGGCTGAAATTTCCCTATACTACTTTTTATTGTGAAGACAGAAAACATGGCATAGGTAAAACGTAAAATGTAGTTGTTGTACTTCGTCTTCTCTGGGAGTGGGGCTATCTGTTAAATTTGGGACCAAGACCAACAGCTCCGTTGTCCGTCCTTTTTTTTAACAAAGTATTTTTTCCCGTTCTATTTCTACATAATTAGCGATAATAATGATTGTCTAATTAATTTCTGAATGAATTTCTATAAAAAAAATTACATCGAATAGTGTAAGACAGTAAGAGTCACTATATATAATAACTGCAATCAAATAATTCTTAGGATATTGTTTAAGAAACCAATAAAGAAAATTTTATAGAAATGATATATTTAACATTTCAAAAAATATAATACTTAGTTTTACGATACAAATTTTTTTTATGAATTTCTTAACCAATACTATTAAGACACTTGTTAGTAAAATCCTATTTTTTTAATCAAAATTAAATTTATTAGCAATGATGACAACTAGCCGGGTTAATAATTAGTTAGGTATCTATAAAAAAAAGTTTCATTATTTAAACAACAAAATTGAATATTAACATTATTTTTTATATATTTATCTTCTTTTTCTTTCCATCGTTTTATATAATGAAACGTACCATCAATATACAGTGTTGAACGTATGATATCTATCTTTGATGATAAAATAAAATAAAATTATCGAAAAAGAAAACTAGTCAGCTAACTTATGGTCAGGAGGATGGCTTGTTGAGTTGGCTAATGCCTAATGTCGACATTATAACTTTATAAGGACTACAATAAAATGATTTTTTGACATCTAAGGATAGATAGCTTTATAGCTAACTGGAAACACCGCCTTCCATTGATTACTTGGTTGACTGAAGGTAAGGACAATGTTGTCATTATGCAACACTTATGTTTGCTTCTGATTGTCATAGAGATGTGTTATTTGGACAACAAATTTAAACACCAACATCATGTTTTTATCCATAACTCATATATTTAACTATTATTTAATTATCCTGTCAAAAAAAAAGTATTATTTAACTATACGAAGTCAACTTTGGTTGTTCAAAGAGCATTCCTGGTTGCCATAATGTGTAACTTCAATTGTTATATTATTTTTATTTCAAAAGCAAAGATAATTTTTTTTGGGAATAAAGCAAAGATAAATTTTTATATTAACATAAAGTTAGAAGGTCAGTTTAGACACAATAATTTAATAAGAAAATGTCAACACATAAAAATTAGTCCCCCTAAAATTACCCCAGCAAAATAAAATCATACAAACAAAATGATAAAAGAAAGAAGAAAGAGGGGAAAACTAAACAGCATCATTTAAGATTTGATTATTACAAGGATTCAATTTAATGGATAAATTGTTCACCCCGCCACTCTTTATAATTTTGAACACGACCCCAACACAAGGAACAGAAAAATAATGTGACATTTTGAATTGACCAAATGGCATGAACAAGCGAGAGCAACCGTCTGGAGGAGCGAACTCATTCCTGTCTAATTGACTTTGAATAGGAAGTCGACCCTGCTGCTTCGGTATTAATTAATGAAGAATGCTAAAAAAATTATCTTTATGTATTGTTTAAAGAATCAATAATAAAAATTTGGTATGGAATATGATGTATTTAGTATATTGAGAAGTGTTAAGCTTAATTTTTTAATATAATTTTTTTTTTGTATAATCCTTAAACAATGTCGCAAGAACACTAGTTAGCAAGATCCTTAATTAATTAAGAAGAATGCTAACGAGTGTTCTTAGGGGAACCAATGAAAAAAAGTTTTCATTGATAATTGATATTTTTAATGTTTGAAAATATGAAATTAAATAGTTAGTTCTTCAATAAAAATTTATTTTTCTTGATTTCTTAAAGAGTGCCATAAGGACATTTATTAATATGAGTTATTAATTAATTAAAAAAATAAAGATGAGATGAGTCGCATCCATTATTGACCTTGAACCAACACATTGTTCTCCTTATAACATTTGACAATCACATGAGATCCACGTAAAATAGCAAAGGTAAAAGGCCTACACGTAACTTATTGCAAGACTTGAGAAAAAAACGCTCGCTCAAAAAAGGCCTACGTGTAACCTGTGATAGCCCCCGCCCTTGCCCCCCCCCCCCTTTTTTTTTTTCTTTTCTTTTCTTTTCTTTTATTGTCTGATAACGAAGATAAAATTATAATATTATTAAGTAATAAAAAGATTTTTTTATTAAAATTTAATATTTAAATTTTCTTAATATACTAAATACATCATTCTTTAATAAAAAAAAATTTATCTGAACTTTTTCCCAATATTCTCATGACACTAATTAGCAATACCTTCAAGATAACCCATGTTAAAAGCAATTAATAAGGTATACGTATAAAAAAAAAAAAAATCATGTGACTTCCACCCCTATACCATGGGCCTATAATTGAACCAATCCTTCATTTGCATAGTTAGGATGTTTAAATATAATTAGCTACTTGGAAACTTGATTGTGAATGTGAGAAGTAATATAATTGGTAAACTTCACGTCAAAAAATATAATTGATAAACTGATAAAAGACTATACATAAGATGATTTATTTGGAAATTGAAACAAGTAGATAAATTTTCAATTAACCGTAGCGCGGCCGACTTGAAGATTAGTGGTATAGTGGGTCCAAAGGATCTGACTCATGAGATATTTCAAGGATTCACTCGATTTCAATGACTAATTAGGATGAGTATAAAAAAAATAAAAAAAATAGGAGCTTATTATTACTTGTTAGAGGGTATTTTGATGTTTAAGACTGGGCCACTGGATTGGGACGTTGTAAAAATGTGTTAACCCGGCCCGTAGACGGAGTGTGCGGTTGGGTTCTGTCTTCTGTGGTCACCTCGCTAAACTCACTGGTAACAGTGGTAACAGAATCTCTCTCAAACAAACACCACTCACTGCCACCGGAATGGAATCACTTTGATTTCAATCAACTTCTCTCTCTAAAATTGCAATCTAGTTTCACCAGATATGTCATCCCAATCTTACTCTAGCTCCTCCACACCCGATCATAACCCTCCCATTCAACTCAAGTTACCGCCACTCACATTGAGCCTCTTCGACGCCGAAGATTCCGCCGATCAAGGACCAAACGGCGTCGTTCACGGATCTTCTTCTTCTGCTGCTGCTCAAACTCAACCTCAACCCTTCGATGAGGTCGCAATCAGAGAGCCCAGGGCTTCCTCCGAACCCTCGAGCCCTAGTAGCAGTGGTTACGCCGGCGAAAGAGGTAGCGTTGGTAGCACCACCGCAACCAGCACCGTCTCCGAAATCGAAGAGGTGGCCGTTCGCCATGAAATTGAGGAATTGAGCATCGATGATCAATACCACGATGCCGTCTCTAAATCCGATGCATCCTCGCTTTCCGCGAAACGACATCACGATGATGAGGTATACATATTCTTTACCAATTCGTTTATTGCAGAAGAAATTGATTCCTTGCATGTTGTCGTTTATGATCAAGTTATTGATACATTGCATTTACACTAATTATCTTACCACAACGAACTGTTGATTGTTCCTTGGATTTCATTAGTGAAGATTAAATGCATCTTTAAACTGCCTGAAGAGATTGGAGTATAGTATAGGGTTTATTCCACAACAAATTCCACCATCAAATTTAAATTCATTTGATTTTTCTGTGCCGAGTTTGCGATAATGTAGTTTTTGAATTTATGAGATAATAGAGACTATAGTGAAATAAGCAATAGTGTAGAATCACAGGTGCTGGATGCACGTCTACCATTACCCTTCAACTTTTTTGCTTCGAGTTATTAGAATACAGTGTATATTTGTCGCCTGTCGGATACAATCTTTTAAAGCATTAATTATTTCTCTAGTTAGCTCCCACATGTAGAGCACCACATGGTATTTTTGCCCTCCACTGGAGCTGTTAGAAGAGTTGATCAAATGGTAGAATTGCGCCTCAGATGGGTTGGACATGTGAGAAGAAAACCAATAGAATCCCTACTCAGAAGAGTTGATTAGATGGAGGATAGCCCAATAATTTAAGGTAGAGGAAGACGAAGAAAAATTCTAAGTGAAGGATTTAGACCTAAATGGCCTCTTTGATGGTTTAGTTTATGATAAAACACAGCGAGACATCTTTTGATTCATGTAGCTGAGCCTACCAGTGAAAAAAGGATTTGGTTGTTGTTGTGTTAGTGATGTTATGCAAAGCTTATATATCACGGGATTTGCAATGAATATTGTTTGGGACAGCAAGATGTTGCTCTCTGAACAACTTAATAACTTGATAAGCATGTGAACATGCATATGGGAGGGTGTAGGTGTATATATTGGAAGAAATTGTGTGAAGAAAAAAAAAAACAACGAATGAGAAAAGTGAAAGACTCAACTCTAACAGCTCAGCTTCAAAATTATATAATTGCTTACAATTTTTTTATGTGAGTCTCTGCAAATATTTTCTCTCGTACTGAGGATTCTGGATGTAAGGCCCAATTAACTGCATGAGCAAAAATGAAAATGAAAAGAAATAGCATGGGAAAATGGTTAATGAAGCTGCTTCTTAGCTTTAATCCTTTAACCATGAATAAAGATTGTTTTGGTTTCAAGCATTGATTTCCAATCAACTGTGCTAACTGATAAATAATACAAACCATTCAGCAATTCTGGTTAAGTGCTTTAGCTTTGCTGATGCAGACATTTATTTTTGCATTTATGCCTAATTGCCTATGGTCCATTACATTTTCCATGAGGATGCCTGTGATATCATATTCTGTTTGATTAATGAATAAAGTGCAGGATGATGCTTCCATTTCATGGAGGAAAAGGAAGAAACATTTTTTTGTTCTGAGTCATTCTGGCAAGCCAATATATTCTAGGTTAGTGTTTATCAACTCCTCACATGAGCTTCCATCAATTGTTATTCGTATCTCTTTCTGGGATTGCTGCCTTAAACTTCATATCTCGTTCCTTTGTTTATTTTTTCACATCTTTTATTCGTTCCAGGTATGGAGATGAATACAAGCTTGCTGGGTTTTCAGCGACTTTGCAAGCAATCATTTCCTTTGTGGAGAATGGGTATTGTGGCTGTCTTTATTCCGGTTTCTTATTAAAGCAATATTCCCAAACTATGTTTGATTGATCCTTATTTCAATATAATCTGAAAGGGACTTTTCAGACCTTTTTTCCCCTCGTGTTTTCAGGGGTGATCGTGTCAAATTGGTGAGGGCTGGAAAGCATCAGGTCTGATTTCTTTCTAAAAGTTTTTGTTATTAGATATACAGTTTCATTTGTGCATTACTTAAAAGCCAGCATTTCAGTTCAAGCCCTCATAATTTACACTTAGCTTTGAAGTGTAAATTAGACATACTGGCTATATGCTTTGCCTTTTGGATACTGAGCTGCTCATTTTATGTCAAGTAATCTTTAGTAGATAGAGGCTTTTGTTTGGTAGCTCTTGCTTGAGCTATACAATGCTTTGGTTTTGTGAAATCTTATTTTGAAGTTATGGTACAGGTGGTTTTTCTTGTGAAAGGACCAATTTACTTAGTCTGCATCAGCTGCACAGAAGAGCCTTACGAGTCATTAAGGGGGCAGTTGGAGCTTATTTATGGCCAGGTACAATTGAGTTGTAAACTTGTATACAAAAAAAATCTGGATTCATTTGCTTGCACACTGTTCCTGCAGCTTCAGCTTCAGCTTCTGTGCTTCTCAAGTTACTACTGCATCTTTCTGTTAGTCATTCTAATGCACTAGTTATGTTGTGACAGTTATATAATACATCCTTCTTGTTGATACGTATGCAGATGATTGTTATACTAACAAAGTCAGTAAACAGATGTTTTGAGAAGAATCCAAAGTTTGATATGACACCCTTGCTTGGTGGAACAGAAATCGTCTTCTCTTCATTAATCAACTCTTTTAGTTGGTTTGTTTCTCTGCTCTGAACGCATCCAGTCTTATTGTATTAAAGAAAAAATAATGAAAAAAAAATATCCTGGATGGGGTGTTTTAGGTGCTTTTTGTGTAGTCTCCTGTGTTTGTTAGTGGGTTGGGGAGTGGAGGTTGTTTGTTTGTTTGTTAAATATTCCTGCTTTCCCAATATCTTATTTTAGATTTCAGTGGTAAACATTGTTATTTGTCTGATCATATCAGGAATCCTGCTACATTTCTTCACGCCTATACTTGTCTTCCTCTTCCATATGCAACAAGGCAAGCTGCTGGTGCCATCTTGCAAGATGTAGCTGATTCAGGTGTTCTGTTTGCAATACTGATGTCCAGGCACAAGGTATAACCCTGTACTTTTTGCCTATGTTAGAAAATCAAAGAAATATCTGATAATATCTTTTCATATCTTAACATATCTTAGAGTATCCTAGATAATCTCTTAGGATTTATTTCTTATTTATATTTTATGATTTGATTCTCTATTTGATTAAGATTAGGATTATACTTTTAGTATAAATAGGACTATTGGGTTGTCTTTTGTAATCACATCTCATCACCACATCAAATCAATATCAGTCTTATTATTTCTTAGTTTGTTTCTCTCTTTTCCTCATTCCCTATCTAAAACCTTCCAATTCAACATGGTATCTAGAGCCAGACAAAGGTACCATCCTCCGTGACCTGTCCCGTCACTATTCCGCTGCAGAGTTCCGATATGTATAAAGGAACTCTAATCATCTTCTTAGCCATACAACAAAAAAAAACAGAACAAAAAAATCCTTTTCTCTCTTCTGTTCTTTTCCAGCGCGTCCTTCTTTCCGACCTGCGTTCCTGTCCCGTTAGCCGCTGTCAGCTGCCGTCCGCCACCGTCTCCGGCCGTTGACACCACCGTCGGACTCGCCTGCCGCGGATCTGTCCAGCCGTTCAAACTTCAAACAGCACCACCGTAAACCTCCAGAGGTGCTCGCATGCGCGTGTTCAATGATCAGCGCGCAGCCGCACGCGCTTCCCTTTCATCGGCACGTGACGACGCGTCCGGCCACTGTTCCAGCCGTTGTTTCCAGCGCTGAACTCGCCGTTCCCTGCTCTTTTTGGATCTGTGCTCACCTCCTTCATCGGACCTCTTTTGAGCAACGTCCCTGTGTGTTGCAAGGTACCTGTGATTTCGGTTATTTGCATTTGTGTTCTGACCCATGGCTAGTTCTACCTCCTCAGATACTCCTAAGGACTCCCCATCATATCAGTGTGGCTTCTCTTCCCACCGACGATCATTCCGGTGGTAACCCCTTTCCCATAGATGAAGCATATTAGTGGTGACTTTTGTTCCCACCGACGATCATTCCGGTGGTGACTCTTTTCCCACTTATGAATCATATTAGTCGTGACTTCTATTTCCGTCGATAATTGACTTATGTTGGCTATGACTCACACTAGCCCAACTCATTGTCCCAGATGCTCTGGCCCGACTCTTTTTCCTAGTTGCACTGGCCCGTCTTTCTCCCAGATGTACTAGTCTTGGCCCCTTGTCACAGATGCACTGGCCTCATCTCAGTCGCAGAAGTAGTCGTCTATCTTAATTTCAATTTTAAAAAAATTTGGGTCTCCGATATTTTTGTTGAAGCTTTCAAATGCAGTTTTGAGGAGTTCGGACCTTGCTTTGTTAGATTGCTTGCAAAGAAATTTCTGTCAGGCCGATGATCATTCCAGCTATCTTGCTAAGTTATCTTTCCAGCAACTCCTTCCGATCTCTCTAACATTCTTGAGTTGCCTTTTCAACCATTATTTTCGTGGAGCTCAGTTTTTTTTTTTTTTTTTTTTTAAATTTGAGGGGAAATACATTGTTTTCATGTAACAAGCTTAAAGCTTAGTAAGCTTTAGCTTGAGGGGGAGTGTTAGAAAATCAGAGAAATATCTGATAATATCTTTTCATATCTTAGCATATCTTAGAGTATCCTAGATAATCTCTTAAGATTTATTTCTTATTTATATTTTATGATTTGATTCTCTATTTGATTAAGATTAGGATTCTACTATTAGTATAAATAGGACTATTGGGTTGTCTTTTGTAATCACATCTCATCACCACATCAAATCAATATCAGTCTTATTATTTCTTAGTTTGTTTCTCTCTCTTCCTCATTCCCTATCTAAAACCTTCCAATTCAACAGCCTAGTTACATAAAATGATAAAAATAACACATTAAGGGTTGAATGCAGGTAATCAGTTTAGTTGGTGCTCATAAAGCCACTCTTCATCCAGATGATATGCTTCTGCTAGCCAACTTTGTTATGTCATCAGAATCCTTTAGGCAAGTAGAACTGGCAATATTTTTATCTTTCAGACAGCATATTACGTATGGTTAGATGGTATAGTTTACTCTTCAGTCTTCATTCAGCCTTGTTGACATTTGATGGTATAGTATACTCTTCATTCAGTTAATGCACTCTACTTGTTCGATTGTTATTGATCCTACGAGCAGCAAATCATCTTAGATCCCGTTCAGTAGCAAATTGTTTGGACTCCGAATTTATCTGCTTTATCATAGCATTTCTCACTTTCTTATTCTCTTTCTTGGGCTACAATTATGCAGGACATCAGAATCATTTTCTCCTGTTTGCTTGCCAAGATACAATGCTTTGGCATTTTTGTATGCTTATATCCATTATTTTGATGTGAGTCAGATTTGAATTTACAGACAATTGGTGTGTTTGCCATATGTTGTACATTTAGCTCATAAATGACAAAGCTTTACTAATATCTATGGCAGGCTGACACATACTTGATGTTGCTGACCACTAGATCAGATGCATTTTACCATCTTAAGGATTGCAGGTAAATGATGGTTGAATAATCTGACCTGCTATTGTTGAATACATGATTTTTTATTCTAAATAAAAAGAAAAACAAGACAATAAAAAAGAGAAATAACATAATGGTTGGTATGAAAGAAATTTAGTCTCTGGCAATTTTATTTCTTGCATGGTTCAGAAATTTGCCTGCCAATTCATAGGATTCGTATTGAAATGGTCCTTTTGAAGTCAAATGTCCTTAGTGAAGTTCAGAGATCCTTGCTAGACGGTGGTATGCATGTTGAGGATCTGCCACCCTTGCCTCATTCTGGACCATCTTCTCATTTGGGCCAGCACTGGCTTCCATCAGATTCTCCTGAAAGACCGAGGATACCCGATTCTGGCATTGGTGGTGCTGCTGGGTTGTGGCATTTCATATATCGCAGTATATATCTGGATCAATATGTATCTTCAGAGTTCTCATCACCAATTAACACTCCTAAGCAGCAGAAAAGGTAGTAATGTTATTGCAACTTGTTTGCTTTTTATGCTGGTCTAGCGTTTTTCTATTTTATGTATTTTGGTTCTTGTCAGAAGCATAACCTTCCTTCATTGATGCAGGCTGTATAGAGCTTACCAGAAACTTTTTGCATCCATGCATGATAAAGGAACTGGGCCTCACAAAACTCAGTTTAGAAGGGATGAAAACTATGGTAATAAATACTGGGATTCATACTTAATAGTATAGTACATCCAAGATATAGATGTCTTATATTTTGAGTCAGGATCTGATGCAACTCTTTATTTTCAATTCTATGATCTTTGGTTTTCTTCTGTGTTCTGGGGGGTGGGGGAATGTTTTTATTTGTAGTATGTGTTATTTATTTTAATCCTTGATGTTTCAGACAAAGTGGTTCTATGGAAAGGCAGACCACTAGTTTACTGTGACATGCATTTAGAGATTCATGCCAAGTAAAGACAAGTGCTAACTTGTACAATTTCTTTGTTGTGCTGTGAAAAGTCAACTCTGCTTGACCTTTTGAGTGGTCTACCCCCTATGGAATTTAACCTTTTTTAGTTGCTTTGGGTTATAAAGTGCCATTACATTTACATGCTCCATTGAACTCTGATCAAACTAATAAGATAATTTTTATGTGGCAGTTCTTCTTTCTTGGGTGACACAGGATTTTGAGCTCTATGCGGCATTTGATCCCCTTGCAGACAAGGTATAGTTTTTGCTTGCCTACAAGATTTCTCGATTATTTTATCTTTTGTTGATGTCTGGATGTAAATGTGCTATAATTCCTATATTTTCTGTCATCGTTTATAAATGAATGTGAATTTCTTTTAATTCCTACATTTTCTGTCAGTACCCTGTTGTCAGTCTTAGCCTTCTTTTTATCATCAAGATTGCTTGGTCAAACAAAGTAAGTCTTTGGTCCATTTGTTTGGGGAAGGTTTTAAAAAGAGAAGGGGGTTGGGGAGAGGGGGTAAGAAACAGAGTAATGAAATTGGACCTCTGCTTTCCTGGAAAAACCATATTCTGTATCATTTTAAGGTACAAGAGAAAGAGGGAGAGGTCGAGAGGGGAGCTATATTGAAGTATCAAATCATTGGTAAAAAATTACAGATTGCATGTAATTTTGTGCTACTCTTGTTAGGTAATTGCTGACTATTTTTGCATAATGACCATGTGCAGGCATTGGCAATAAAAACTTGCAACCGAGTGTGTCAATGGGTAAAAGATGTGGAAAATGAAATATTTTTGCTAGGAGCTAGCCCCTTTTCATGGTGATTTCCTATCAAATACTGTAAACATGTACGAAAAAGTTTATTTGATAAAATTTATATAGAATTTATTCTTTCTTTGTTAACCTTTCGTTTGTAATTAGAAAAGCATCTTTGATGTAAAATTATTATGTTGTCACGCTTGCCCAAAACATTTTATTCTTATATTGTCATCAGCCTTGAGAGTACATGACTTAACGATGTTGTTGACACGATTCTTGCGCCTTGCATTAGTTTGGCAACTTTTATTTGGAGGTTCCAAGAGAAGGATGCTGAATGATTACCAAAGAACCGCCGTTCGGTTGGTATGCTACTTCCAATACCGTTAGTTGTATAGCATGAGTGGTTTGTTAGACCCTTTCAAAGAACGGTGTTCCTTATATGCTCATTTTGAGTAAAATTTTGTTCTGATCCATTCATAAGTGATAAAATCCCTTTTCTAATTCCGTTGATAGATGAGAGTTCAGATGGATGGTTGTGTGAAGCTGATTCCTTTTAGTTTTATATTTGTTTCTGAATACCCGCTTAAGATTTGATAAAGGTGGCCTGCTGAGATTCTAAAGACAGTTGAATGCCATCTCCTTAGCCTTGCATTTGCAGTGGTGGAGATGTTAGGCTGCTGCCTTGGGATGAGTTGAGCTGTAGCCAGGGAAGTTAGGTACTATAAAATCTGATCTTTGGTGCAGTTAGCTGCTATGGTTGAAGACATATTCTGACATGATATTTTTGTGCTATCATGGATTGATAAATGTGCAAGTTCGTTGACCAGCTCAAGTCAATGAGTAACATTTCATTTTAAACTTAATTAAATAAATAGAGTTGATTTAATTTATGTATCCTATGTTAAAATCTTATTGAATTAGGGCATTACACTCCATGTAACACGATTTCACAGGAGGTCGAGGAGATTTTACCATGGATAAACATCCACTTTGTGTGTGAATCCGAGCGTTTGGGAATTGAGATGGAAAAGGAAAAATAATGCATTGGCCTTTTGCTTCCTTTTTGTTTTATTGGAACTATGTAGCATGCGATTTAACTGTTTAAGCCCTTCATCTAAAGGGGACCGTTTCCAAGGAAAACAAGACATTGCTAGAACTACTTCGTCATATCACATGGTCATCATGGCCTAAAAAGAAAGATGAAGTTTCTTTCAATCGTCGTCGTATCTTATTTTCTCCATTATTTTTCCCGCTTTTTTTCTATATTATATAAGAAAAAAGGGCTTTTTATTTTTTTTGGACTATGGAGAGTATAGAAGATCTTACGTGAGGAAGGGGAAGATGAGACAGAAATGAAAAAAGGATGAAGCACATTGTAGAATTTAAACTTACGCACTCATAATTTATATTATATAGCTTTATCAACTGAACTGAATTAAGGGGACGATCAAAAGATGTTTTATTTAGGGACAAATTATATGATTTCACATGTTGAGCGGCATGACATTTATTTATTTATTTATATAGATATGATGGTGTTATTTTGGCCTAAAAGTTACTTAGAACGAGAAACTTAGCAATACACTACAAACTGCTGTGATATATATATTTTTTACAGTACTGCTGTGATATCTTCTATTACATATATTATCATTAAAAAAAACAATATCAGTAACTCGTACTAATGAATGTCATATGATACTCCATTTAATGCAAGGATGTAAATGAGGATAAGGTGGGCTCGATTTAGTTGGTGGGAAAACATAATGAATAGGAAGAATTTGTTGATTTTTTTTCGCGAACCTCTTTTATTCATTTACGTTGGGCACCTTCTTTTGTGGATTCGGTGGCTCCAATTTGGCAAACGGACTATCGCATTCTTTTTTCCTTTTTTTTTTTTTGAACAATACTATCACATTCTTTCTTTCTTTTATTTTTACTAAAAAGATATTCATTCAATCAAATTGATAAAATACATCGAACAACACAAATCCAACATCGCTAAAAACCGAAAAAGATGAATCTACGAACAAACTCACAGCACCCAGGTTAATAGCATAACACGGCAAAATCAAAATGCCTACAAAAATGACAAAATCAAAGTCACCGGAATACCCATGTCTCCGGATCTGTAACATTGACGCCCAATTCTTGATCAGATCTTTGATGGACTGAAGCAAATCTGTCAATCTGAACCAAACGAACACCGCATCAAGACGGGAAATCAAAAAAACACCGCACCAAGATGGGAAATCAAACAACGCCTCACCAAGACGACGAACGACAATACCGCCGCATACAAGACGAAAAACATGAAAAACACAAAGAGAAAAAAACCCAGATCTATGTGGAAAAACCACTTATTTAGATAAAATGAGAGAAAAAATGGAGTAAATGGGTGATTCTAAGCCAAAAAATTGCTCAAAACCACCCCCTAATGGTGGCACGCGGCTGTGTGTAGAGAGAGGGGAGAGAGTTTGAAGTTAGATAGAGAATGCGTATATCGGTATTACTATCACATTCTTTTAGAAAATGCTTTATTAGGATGAAATTGTCTAATGTAAGAAAATAATTTTTTTATAGAAACTTTTAATCAAAAAATATTTTTCAATTCTTTAACTTAAAAAAAAGACGTATTTAAATATTTTTTTGGGGTACAATGACGTATTTAAATGATAATATCTAATAGAAAAATGGCAAAGTTAATATATTGAGAAGTGTATATATATATATATATATATATATATATATATATATATATATATATATATAATTTGTATAACCAGTATCCTTAATATATTGGTTAACAAGATTGTTACATTACTTAGACACTAAGATTCAAATGTATTTATCCTAAAAAAAAAAATTCAAATGTATTTTATTAAATTAAAGATAAATAATGACATTTCTTTATTTTTGAAGTCAAACTTCAACTATTTCGGAGATTAAAGAAGTCTTTTCCCGTTTACTTAAAAAAAAAGAAGTTTTTTTCCCACTTAACTTCTCCACAATAATGAAGCATAGAGCTTTTAATAAGCCCACAAAATTACCATAATAGCCTCCCATCCCATTCCTCCCTTGCATTTCTCTCATTTCCAAGCAAAGAGCATACTATTGTGTAGGGGTGTTCGCGGATTGGATTGGTTCGGTTTTTAGGCAAAAAACCATCCGATCCGATGATACAAACAGCACGCGGTTTGGATTGGATTGGATGACATTCTTAAAAAAATCTGATCCAATCCAATCCAATTAAATGCGGTTTGGATTGGATTGGATATTCGGTTTTTACCTATAGATTTTTACATAATTATCTTATGTCGTGTTATCACAATATCCTGCGTATAATTTACAGCATTAGCACTAAATGAGGAAACTGAACATGGGGATCACAATCTACTACCATATTAAAATATCTAGCATACAAAATCAAGTTTATCAACCATCCAAGACATTACAATAGCAACACAATATCAAGCTCATTAACAGAATGTCATCACCAAATCAGTCTACTATCCGAAATATAAATAACATCACAAATCACTGAAATCAGTACATAAGAAATAATAATAACATCGTAAGTAAAATAATAACATCCTTGAAACACAACTTGAAAACATCTTCCTTCAAGAGTAGCAACTTGCAAGGTCAAATCCACTAAACTTGGATTCATCTGCAGGAGTTCTGTAAGTGTCTACCATCCACCTGAAGCATATTCAAAGAAAAAAATTCAGATTCATATTTTAGACACCTCAAGCAAATGCAAAGTTTTAGGGAATCCATGGAAATTTGATGCAACTAGTTAAATCACCAAACTATCAAGGACATAAATAGAAAATGATATTTAAAGAATGACAATTCAATACCTTTAGGCAAAATTAATCAGACTCAGCTCCAGAATATGAAGTAATCAATTCTAAGAATTTCACTACATAAAGACTAGAAAACAATTCATTTTAAAATACCTGGAGTAGATGCAACACCTTAACAATATATCTCTGTTGAAAAGTGGCGCCCTTCTGTGAAACTAGAATGTACTTCCTGCCCAAGAAGAATACTAAAATATAAGAATACTAGAATACTTGAATATATGAATACTAGAATTAGTCTGAATTATCCTTCAACAAGTAGTTTTGTACAAAAACATTGCTAAAACAATGATTACAACTTACAGGAATAGATGAGTGAGGCTGTTTGGAAGTAATAATTAAGATTGTAGACTCCTAATTGAAATGCAATATCAATAATTCCTTGGAGATGCAAGTATGATTTATCCTATTATTGTATAATATATTGAACATGACTAGAGTTTGGTTTTCTTATATTTCATTTATGTTTTGAGTCATTGAGATCCTTTTCATTTGAATAGTGTATCAAGCATATGATGTAACAATACAATTGGGTCTGTTTTGTCACTAAACATAAATATACTATGACGTTGTTTTCGGGCCATTCCATTCTAGAAGTATGGGAGGGGCATAAAGTTGCAGCAAAAAGATGTAGATCATATCTTAATCCTCCTCTCTTTCGGTCTGGGGCTGATCAAAAGATGTATAAATATATCAGAAGTTTGAGCTTCTTACAAGAAATAAAACTGACTATATTATCATACACTCCTACAGTGCAACCCCCTCATACTCAGTTATCATATAACAATAAAATTCCATGATCATCCTCATTAATGGAAGCAAATAAAAAAATAAAAAATTAAGGAAAAAAACAAAGGTAACTGATATGAGCATTTCATCGAATAGGTAGTACGCAATGAGTAAAATTAAGAGTTCAATTCACCAACCAGAGCAAATATCACAGGAATGTTTATTCAGGAACTTCATCAAACAGAAGATAGGCAAAGTAAATATGTAAACCATATGAAAATCTGTGCAATTAGTTCAGAGTAGTTTCAGAAACGAAAATCACTTAAGATGAAAAGAAGAAGGAGGAGGAGGAGGAGAAGAAGGAGAAGGAGGGTTACGCAATACGCACCAAAATGCAGCTGGCTCCACACACGGCGTCAACCAACCAGGGAGCGGTGGTGCTCGGCGATCTTGTGCACGACTTCTTGGGAGAGAAGAGGACCACGGAAATAGAAGGGCTCTGTGGTGGGCGTGCGGATGCGCGATGTGCCGTCGAAGAAGGAAGGAAATTAGGGATCGCGATGCGGATCGCGATGCACCGTCGGCGAAGGAAGGAAATTAGGGATCGCGATCGCGCCGGCGTCTGCGGATGCGCGATCTTGCCGTCGCAAATACCAAATAGAAGGGCACTGTGGTGGCCTGGTGGGCGATGCAGATGCAGATGCGCGATGCGATGGAAGGAAACTCGGGAAGACATGAAAGGAAAGGCCGCCAGCAATATAGGGTTATGGTGAAATGAGTCAGGGTAACAGGGTTAACATAGGAAATATGTTATAAGTATAAGGGTATTAACGTAAATACAGCAGGATAGTATGTATATTAAAATGGAAGTTCGGTTCGGTTTGGATTGGATTGGATCGGTTTTGCAAATTGGAACCGAAAACCGATCCAATCCAATTAACAGAATCGGTTTTTTGCGGTTTTCGGTTATTTCGGTTATCGGTTATTCGGTTCGGTCACTGCGGTTGTCATTGGATTGGATCGGTTTATGAACACCCCCACTATTGTGTGAATGTGCAGTGTGGAAGCCGCCGCCACCTCACATTCATAATGAATAAAATAAATCACATAATTTGTACCAAATAAAAAACAAAACACATAATAATTATGACGCTAATTCATATCACGTGACCTGTTATATGGTTCTCCACTAGCTCTTGCATTGCATTATGAAAATTGAAAAGTCCCTCTTGGCTCTTGCACCGCATTACAAAAGTTTTACAATCATGACTGCTTCGGCGTCATTACCTATTTCATTATTTTCATAAATGAGAAATTCTAAATACATGATGTGTACCTGGTAACAAAATAATGAAAAATACATTAATTTAACTAAAATAAAAAGTGACACAAAAAATAATTTTTCTTACTGCATTTTCTAAAATTCAATATTGTAGCTTTTACTTTATCCAAATTTAATAAATATTTTGTATTCGTTAGTCTAGGCACTTTTTTGTGCGAAGTCTTTACACTTCATATAAAAACTAATAAGCACATTAGATCAAGACAATTTTTTTTGAAAGAATTGTGTCATGCAGTACTACCAAAAGAGGAAGAGTATATGGATTAGTTATATGAATACATTTGGATTTTGATTTGTAAAAATTGTTTTCGTTCCACATATATGTGTCTAATTAAAACTAGGATTCAATTACATGTGCAGGAGGTAAAAAGAGATTAAAAGACACGTGGTCCAGATGATTAGATATGCAATTTTTAGGTTCTTTCACCAACTTGTTATATCTTGCTTACTCATTTTAAATAGTTATGGGATAGATAGCCACTGTCGCACGTTTTGGGTATTAATGCAAACAAAATTAGATTCACCTGTTTCGTTCAAAGTTCAAACTGTGAACAGTAGTTTCTATTAAAAACCAGTATAGTTTAACAATTAATATTTAGTTAAAATAGCACAGCTTATAGATAGTTGTGTTCCTTAAGAATGATATCAAGAGTTTGATTTCGTGTATGGAAAATGCTTTATTGGGAAAGATAAAACTCACTCTATTGATATCCAAGCTTTGAAAGAGATTAATATCCGATTATCGTTAGGAGGATATCCTTGGTGAAAAAAAATAATTTAATGACTTCTTTGAATTTGGATATTCATAATTAATAGCATAATGTTATGCTTGATTGAGAAATTGTAAACAAAATTGAAGTAGATGAGAACACACACAAGAAACACAATAATATAACGACATAATGTGGGTGGTTGACCAAATTGGCTACATCCATCCATAGGCAGAAGGAGTATTAAACTTTACTATCAACATGCACAATTACACAATTATAGAGTAATGTTCCTCACGATGCTCTCATTCAATTACAAATATTCAGAATCTCACACTCTTAGCTACTCTTCTTTTCTATACAACATATATATTTATAGAGCCTGTGATTGGTTGTCAACTGAGAGCTGAGGCTGGGGCTTTTAAGTTGGTTATAGCTGCACTAACTAACTTAACAGAATTTTGATCAAGTAGAAAGCAAGTCATTGGAACTGATAGCTGAAAACAGTTTGGGACGTTCAAGCCATTTCAACACATAATTTATTAGTGTCATAATTTCTTTAGTTTTGATGAAAATATCTAGATATCTAATTTTCATGAAAGAATCTTACTAATCTGTATCTTAAGAATATCAATCAAGAAATAAAAAAAAAATGTATTAGAAAGCATACTTTTTCAATTTTTAATGTACTAGATAAATCATTTCCCAATACAAAAACAACACATTTATTTAGCGATCTTACTAACCACTGTTTTAAGAATATTGTTCAAGAAAACAAAAAATAAAATTTTGTAATAAGAAAATATAACTTTTAAACTTTCAATATATTGAATACAACACTTCCCATTACAACATTTCTATCTTTGATTCTTTAGTAGTTGCCTTTGTGTAAAGGTATTAAAAAAAAACATGTTAATTAGTATCTTCAAGACATTGTTCAAAAAATCTAAAAAGGTAACTTTCTAAAAGAAATGATGCCAACAATACATTAAGAAACTATATGCTTAATTTTTTGATAAATAATTATCTTATTTGAATTTCTTAAACAATATTTTTGCAACACTCTAATAACAAGACCCAATTAAATATATATATATATATATATATATATATATATATATATATATATATATATATCTTAAGGAAATTTGCTTCTTTATTAACAAAATGAATTTGACCAAAACAAAGGTCGTCAAAGCTGCTTTGTTGTAGTTGATTAGATGCGCGGAGAAACAGTGTTAAGTAAAATAGTGGTTTATATTATAATTACAATAATAAATATTATAAGTAAAATATAGTTCTTGCTAATCAGATCCCAAAAGTATTGAATAAGGAATTTAGTAAAAATAATTTTTTGTTGAAAAATTAAATATAATATTTTTCAAAATTTTAAATATATCATTTTTTAATAAAAAAATTTCTTATTTTTACTCCTTAACTAATGCTTGTAGCTTTCCCCATAAAATAATAAAAATACAGAAAATGTAGGAAGAGATGACATCGAATCATCTCTTCATGTAGAGAAATTATTTTTAAAATTTTAAATTAAAAAAAAAAGAAAGAAAAAGAAGACACTTACATATTACCAATTAGATCAAACAAGCTAATATAAATAACGAGAAGTGTTTTAAGTATATTGATTAAGCATCTAAAAATAGAAATTTAATATTGAGACTTTGAATATTTTATACTTTAAAGAATGATAAACTTATTTTTTTAATAAATTTTTACTTTTTTTGGTTTTCTTAATCAATATCCTAAGAGCATTGGTTGACATGCCATATAAGTAAAATGTAACATAGTACATTTAAAACCAAACATAGTACGTTTATTTTTTTTGACAGGAACATAGTACATTTATGATTACGGATTAATGATATACATTGATATTGTAAAGTTTTTTTTATACTATCAATCAATTATAAATTGACAAATCATTAAAAATATTTGACTCTTAACTAACTACCTTAATGCTTTGTTTGTTAGTATAGAAAATGGGAAGAGAGAAAACAAGAAGATAGAAAATGAGGAGAAAATGCATTTTTCTCTTGTTTGGTGGAGGAGAGAAATAGGGAAGAGAGAACAAAATTAATGGGACCCACCTCAAATTTTTCTGTCTCCCCAAGTGGGAAGTAAATGTAAGAGGGAGAGAGTGTTTCATCTAAAATGACTTTTGTACCCTTCTTTTTAGGTTATCATCAATTATTTAATAAATTTAAATAAATTGAATTGAATTAATCATTTATTTAATTAAATTATATTGAAATTAATAAAATACTAATTATATTAAACTATGAAATTTTAATAAAAAAATAACTTAAATCAATTAAATTAATTTAAATTATTTGATTATTTAAATTAACTTAATTAATAAAACTAAAATATTTGTATATTGTTTTTTTTAGTTAAGGGTATTTTTGTCTTTTTAAAAACAATCACATTTCTCTCTTATCACTTTCTATCCAACCAAACAAAGGGGAGAGAGAAAACACACTTATTTTTCTTCTATTTCTCTCGTATTTCTCTTATTACAAACAACACATCAAATCTATCATGTTTCTCACCATTTTCTCTCTTCTCATACTCTTTCTCACATCTTTCTCTCTTCTCCTTTTCATCTCACAACTAAACAAAGCATTAAAGTCATAAATTCCATGATTTCTGATTGATTATCCGTATAAAAAATTTTACATTGACAGTACATATAAGGTAAACTTTTATGATTATTAACATACTATAATATCATATTAAAAAACGGAATTAAAATGAAAAAAATATTGCTTTCATTTTTAAATAATTAAGATGATTTAATAAAAAAACAACTAAAGGTATACATTAACAAATAAAAAAATCTAAATGACACTATTTTGATTGAAATGGAGTTGTTAAAAAAAATCTAGAGAAAATTTGCTACTTTAACTTTAGGATGAGGTTGTGAAAGTCTCTTTTGTCGTGAGTTGGTCCGATACGAGATGGCAAAATTATCCGCATCCGTATATATCTACATGAATTACTCGTAATGGATGGTAAATAGATACCTACTAAATGGGGATGAGGATTATAGTACCTGTCCCGCGGGTACTCGTATATTCATAATAAATATTTTTTTATTAAATATATAATATTTATTATGACAATTTCTATTGAGACGAAATAAACTTTATTTTCTTTCTTATTTAATACTTTTTAGTCGTTAAACCCTTAATAATAAATTTTTAAAATATATATAATGTATTATATAATGTAAATATAATATATTTTTATATTATATTGTATAATTTTATTACCTTTCCTTTTATTTTAAATTCATAAATACCCACGAAATTCATGGATATTTGTTAACAGTATAAATATCCATGGATATTGTCAAGAATGGATGCGAGAGAAGCACTATCCACACCTGACCCACCCATTATCATACCTAGATACTAGGAGAAAACGGTGTTAAGTAAAACCGTGGTTTACATCATAATCACAACTGAAATACATAAATAAAATAGTAGTCCCTTTGGACTTATTTATAAGTAAAAAAATAGTTATATTTTTTGGACTCAAATATAAATAAAAATTAATTAAATCAACTCTATTAGACATTAATATTCCAAATATACTCTTTATTAATTCTCTTTTACATTTTCAAGAGCATTAATTATACAGTCCCAATAAACAACTCCCCAATATATATTAAAAGTTCAACTGTAATTTCTTCTTCAGCATGAAAGGACCCTCCTTTCCTCTGTACACTTGACCTTCTGCTTACCTCATTCAGGCCGTCCGTGTTATTTTTTAGGGATTGCAATGGGTAAGATCTGGATAGGATAATATAATATCCATCCTCATGTTTATATTTGAAAAAACTATCCGTACTTTTATGGGTAATAATTTTAATACCCTTATCCATATCTCCTGGGTACCTAAATACTCGTACCCGAATCCGTTACCCATACTTTAACTATGAAAAAGCAATAAATAACAAAAGAAAGTTATAACAATTAAAAAACGATTTAAAGGTCTTTTAAATCTACTAATAAATATTACAAATCAAAATATTTAAATAAATAAAAACATCCAAAGGAATTATAGATGCAACTAGGTTTAGAAAGTTAAGAATCTTTAGATTAATTTTGGTTTTAAAATTTCTATTATAGTTAAAATTATATATATTAGTAATATTAATAGATAAATAAATACTTAGATATACATATACGTATGTGTGGGTATGGGGTGGGGTGGGGTGGGTATCATAGTACCGTGCCCATTCAAATTCTGGGTAATTACCCCGGACCCTTACCCATTGTGCGGGTAATTATCCTACCCATTATGGGTAATTTTTGCGGGTACCCAATGGCTAGGATACAAATTGTCATCCCTATTATTTTGGATGCTCTATACGAAATGAGAAATTGGTGCTTTTTTATAAGCCGAATATATATATTCATTAATAGTTTTAATACAACCTCAAGTGAAACAAAATATTACCGAATAAAATGAAAAGATTACAATTTCAAATTACAATAGATTATAGCAAAAATAGTGATTTGATTCCAAACATTAAAACCTTCATTTGCTAAGTGGTTTGTTCTATGACTTGTACCAAATAATTTACAGCAAAAACAAAAAACCCTTTCTAATTCTTTTGAATAAATAAGTCAATTTCTATCTTGTTCTTGTCCATCAGAACAATAATGAATGTAATATGATGACGAAAAGTACCCACCAAGATACCTAATCTGTCAATAACGTAGAATGAAGGACAAAACAAATGATTTATACTTTCTAATTCAAACGAAAGAAGGAATATGAGAGCGGTCACACACAAAGTTTCAATTTTTTTAGAATTCGGTAATAATATATTAATTTTCTAATAATTTTTTATATATTGTATATTATACATTTAATTAAAATATAATATTAATTGTAAACAGATCGACTTATTTTCATTCCTATTTATGAGGCCTGTCAAGTTTTGAGCCTGAATTTTAAAAAACAATTTGGCCCTCAAGTAAAAAATTTAACTATATAAATTTTTTATTTTAATATATACTAAGTAAAAAAAAATGGTGCCCCTAAAAAATGGGGTCATATGCGATCACACCACCAAATCATGTTTACGGCCACCACGGAGTATAGGTGGCAAAGTATCATACAAAAAATAAAATAAAATAAAATCAATTGTCATTAAAAAATAAAAAATATCATGTGTATAAGTACCTAAGTAAAAATTTATACTTTCTAAACCACAGGATCAATATATTCGGATTAATTAAGGGAGAGCAAATAATTAAAATACATACTAAACTAGGATTAATTGGGTATTTTTGCTGGTTCTAGTAGCATTTATTCATCATGTGCAATTTTATTTGGTCTGGGTTTGGTTTATGGGCTCCCTAGTTGCTAATTAGGGCGTACTTAATATTTTTGGTGCTCATAGCGAAATAAAAAATTGATATATTTTTTATAAGTCGAATATATATATATATATATATATATATATATATATATATATATATATATATATATATCGTGTGAGGTGTAAAAATCTAGTTATTAATAGTTTTAATACAACCTTAAGTGAAACAAAATATTACCGAATAAAATGAAAAGATTACAATATCAAATTACAATAGATTATACCAAAAATAGTGGTTTGATTCCAATCTTTAAAACCTTCATTTGTTAAGTGATTTGTTCTATGACTTGTATCAAATAACTTACCGCATAAACAAAAAACTTTTCTAATTCTTTTGAATAAACAAGTCAACTCCTATCTTGTTCTTCTCTATCAAAATAATAATGGAGGTAATATGATGGCGAGAAGTGCTTACCAAGATACCTAGTCAGTCAATAACATAGAATGAGGGACAAAACAAATGATTTATACTTTCTAATTCAAAAGAAAGAAGGAATATGAGAGTGATCACACACAAAGTTTCAATTTTTTTAGAATTCAGTAATAATATTTTCTAATAATTTTTTTATATTGTATATTATACATTTAATTAAAATATAATATTAATTGTAAAATCGATCTATTCTTAATCCTATTTATCATGTTTGTCAAGTTTTGAGCCTAAATTTTAAAAAATAATTTGGACCTCAACAAAAAAATTTAACTATATAAAATTTTTATTTTATTACATACTAAGTAAAAAAAACGTTTGGCACCCGCTAAAAAATGGGGGCACGTGCGTACTACCAAATCTTGCTCACTCATTTTAAATAGTTATCGGATAGGTAGCCACTGTCGCACGTTTTGGGTATTAATGCAAACAAAATTAGATTCCACCTGTTTCGTTCAAAGTTCAAACTGTGAACAGTAGTTTCTATTAAAACCAGTATAGTTTAACAATTAATCTTTAGTTAAAATAGCACAGCTAATAAATAGTTATGTTCCTTAAATATGATGTCATGAGTTTGAATTCGTGTATAAAAAAATATTTTGTTGAGAAAGGTAAAACTCTCTTTATTGATATCCACGCCTTGAAAGAAATTAATATCTGATTATCGTCCGGAGGATATCCTTTATGAAAAAGAAAACATAATAATGACTTTTGGAATTTGGATATTCATAATTAATAGCATAATGTTATGCTTGATTGAGAAATTGTAAAATAAAATTGAAGTAGAGAAGAAGGCACGCGAGAAACACAATAATATAATATGGGTGGTTCACCAAATTGATTACATCTACCCACGGATAGAAAGAGTAATAAACTTCACTATGACATTGCACAATTACAAAGTAATGTTTCTCACCAAATACTATCATTCAATTACAAATATCTCAGAATCTCACACTCTTAGCTACTTTTTTCGATACAACGTATATATTTATAGAGCCTGTGATTCATTGTCAACTGAGAGTTGAGGCTGCGGGTTTTAACTTTTAAGTTGGTTATAGCTGCACTAACCAACTTAACAGAATTTGATCAAGTAGAAAGCAAGTCATTGGAACTGATAACTGAAAACAGTTAGGGAGGTTCAAGCCATTTCAACACATAATTTATTAGTGTCATAATTTCTTTAGTTTTGATGAAAATATCTAGATATCTAATTTTTACGAAAGGATCATACTGTTGGAATCAGAGTGGTTTTGGACTAAATAATCTCTACGTTTTGATGTTAACAAAAAGATTAAATTTGATTGGCAAAGTGTTAATTGAGATCTAACATGTGCTTTCAGTTATGTAGGAATATTTAATTTTACGTAATAGAAACTTGGGATAAGTTTTCATTGAAAAATACGCGTCCACACTTGTAGATGGGCTGCTCAATATTTTGGTAAAAGTTATTTATTTATTTATTTATTTATTTGAGTAGACTGATTTTCTTAAGTAGATGAGCTCTATCTGCCACGTCACCAGACGAAGATCTTTATAACTCATTGAGGTATAACAAGTCCAAAGACTTGATAGACGAGAGGAAATGCCACGTCATCGAACGAGTAAAATAATTTGTTGAAACAGACTTGGACTCACATATAACTAAGTCGACAGGGTTTTTAAGTAGACGAGACAGACTTGATCTCACATATAACTAAGTAGACAGAGTTTTTAAGTAGACGAGCTTCGTCTTTGAATAAATAAATGTAATCTGAATCTTTTGAATTTATTTCAAATGATTGATATTTATTTCAATAGAATATTTTTTCTTCACATTTGTTTTATCTGCTTTAATGTTTTACCTTGTTGTAAAAGAAACATAGTACCATCAAGAAATGCAAAAAGCAGAATCGTACAATGAGATCTTTGCAAAACGATCCATGCGATGACAACTTTATGGCTGAAAAAGTTGGATTGTACACAAAGGAGGAACAACAAGTTGTCAAGTTGCAATACTCGAGAGCGGTGAGCTTCCAATTTCATGCTACCCACGATAACCAAGAGTACTATTCACTTACCACAATCAAGCTATCAATCACAACGACTATCATGCATTAAATGTTATCTCTAAACGGGATTATTCAAAATAACCGTTGAAGAAATATAAGTGAAGAAGAAGGTCACTATAAATAAAAGACCTGAGATCTTTGAAGAGATACTCTTGCCAAGCACAACCTTGCTAGCTCAACTTTTGCCGATCAATAATCACTCATTCTAATATTCTTTCAAAAGCAAGAGTTTGTATTCCTTAGTTTGAATTTTGTGAAAATATTCATTTGATCTTAAATTTTCATATCCTCACACATGGTGAGTTAAGAAGATCAAATTTTAAATCTCTTTGTTATAGTTAGAGCCCGAAGAGACTTGGTAAGCAAGAAATACTTGTAGCCTGGAGAGGTGTTGAATACTTGGTTATAATCTATTTAGGAAATAGTGGAGAAAAACCTTCAAGTAGAAGGGATTGGACGTAGCTCTTGGTTGGAAGAGGGTGAACCAGGATAAAACATCTTGTGTGATTCTTCTACTCCTGAACTCTTATAGCTTTATTTGTTTCTTACTAACTGAGGGGTTTTGATTTTGCTTTTGTTAAAGCTTTTTAAAAAATATCTATTTCTTTGTCCTTGCTTTTGATTCTAATCTCCTTGTTTGCAAATTTTTTTTTTAAAGGTTGTTTCCAAAAATTATTAACAAACACAATTCAACCCCCCCTTCTTGTGTTTGCCTGTGTCAACTTCAGTTGGTATCAGAGCTCAGCCTCGAAAGGGTTGGAGCATCTAACAAGAGTCTTGAGGAGTACGATTCAACAACCATGGATGCAGAAGGACAAGCTATCAACATACCTCTTCTCTTTGATGGAACAGATTATGACTACTGGAATAAGAGAATGATGACCTTCTTAGGTGTACAGAATGTAGATATTTGGGAGCTTATTGAAACCGGCTACACTGAACCAAGAGATGAAGTTGGAGCTGCTGTTCCTAGAGCCCAATGGACTCAAGAGCAGAAAAACCAACATCAGCTGAATCTGAAGGCTAAGCACTATCTCATGTGTGCTATAACCATATATGAACATGACAAAGTGCACAGCTGCAACACTGCTAAAGAAATGTGGGATACTCTTGTCCTCGCTCATGAGGGTTCCTCACAAGTTAAGGAATCAAAGATCAACATGCTGGTTCATCGGTATGAGCTGTTCAAGATGAATGAACATGAAACAATGGACCAATTGTTTGGAAGATTCCAAACCATCACCAACAGTCTCAGATCTCTTGGAAAAGTTTATGAAAATAGAGATCATGTCAGAAAAATCCTGAGAAGTCTATCCAAGCAATGGAGACCCAAAGTAACTGCTATTCAGGAAGCCAAAAACCTGAATACACTCTCTCTGGAAGAGCTTCTTGGATCTCTCAAGGTTTATGAACTTGAACTAAATGAAGAAGAAAATTCCAGAAAAGGAAAATCTATTGCTCTGAAGGCAAAGAAAGCAAGTTCATCAAAAGTTCTCAAAGCTGCTGAATCATCAGATGAGTCTGAATCTTCTGATAATGATGAAGGATCAGATGAGGATGAATTATCCTTCATCTCTAGGAAGATTCAACATATCTGAAGAAAGAAAGGTGGTTTCAAAAGGAAGCAACTCAACAAAAAGTTTTCCAAGGAGAAGTCAGACTCCAAGGAAAAAGGTCCACCCTTGTGCTTGAATGCAAGAAACCTGGTCATTTCAAAGTCGGCCCTTACTGAGCTAAAGGATAAAAAGAAATTATTCAACTAGAAGAAAGGCTTATTGACTACATGGGAGGATCTTGATCTGTCTTCATCATATGAAGAAAATGAAGCTGAGGAAGAGGCAAATATCTGTCTCATGGCAGACACTGCATCAGAAAGTGAATACAATGATGCTGAGGTAATGGACTACGACCGTTTAGTCTTCAAGATACTTTTTTTTGATGGATTGTTGCATGAATCATCTATACTATCACGAGAATACAAGAGTCTCAAAAAGAAATTTTCAAAACTGACTGGAGAATATGATGGGGTCTGCACTGAGAAGCAAAACCTTAAGGATGAAAATGACATACTAAAATCCGTGAATGACAGTCTAACTGACAAAATGGTGTGTGAACCTGATGTCTCTTGTGAAGTTGCAAAAGTGAAATAAGATGTAACATATCTAACAGATTCTATGTCAAAGCTTGTAGGAGGCTCAGATAAGTTTAGTCTCATTTTAAGGTACTCTAGGTCACCTCATGATAAATCTGTTCTTGGTTATGACAAAGAGAAGCAAGATGCATCTCACAAAAAGTCAAAACCACTTACATAGCATAGAGCTTAAAAAGTCCCAAATAAATATACTAAAGCCAGGTCTAGCTCGTCCAACACCTTTTGCAAAGTGTCTGGAAAAAGTGGACATATTACATCTAGATGCATACACAATAAACATGCTAAGCATACTCGTCCAATGACAACTAACAAGAGAGGACCCAAGTCAGTTTGGGTACCTAAAGACAAGATAATACCTATTGCAGATTTGCTTAACAACAGGAAGAAAACAGATGTCTTTGTACTTGGGCCGGTGGCTGCTCACGACACATGACGGGAGAAAGGTCTATGTTCCAAAACCTTAAGCCCAAAGATGGTGGTTGGGTCATATTTAGAGGAAATTAGAAAGGGAAAATCATTGGTATAGGTAAAATTGGTAAACATCATTTTCCCTCCATTGATAATGTCCTTTTAGTAAATGACTTGAAGCACAATCTTCTGAGCATGAGTCAATTATGTGACGGTGGATACGCAGTTTCTTTTCATAAGAACATGTGTCTTTGTCAAGAAAGATGATGGGTCACTTTTATTCACTTTGCTAAAAGGCAAAACAATCTCTATAAGATTGACTTGGAGGACCTCTCAAATCAAAGTGTCTCATGTATAGTGTCCATTGAAGATGAAGCGATGGATTTGGCACAAAAAGGCTAGGTCATGCAAACTTGAAATTAATTTCAAAGCTAAACAGGCATAACCTCGTGAGATGACTACCAAACCTTAAGTTCAAATCCGATGTTCTCTGTGATGCATGTCAAAAGGGGAAACAAGTCAAAGATTCTTTTAAATCTAAGAATATTGTTAGTAACAATAGACCACTAGAGTTGCTACATCTTGATCTTTTTGGTCCAACACAGACTGCCTCTGTCAGCGGTAAGAAATATGGTCTTGTCATAGTAGACGACTAAACTAGATGGACATGGGTTATGTTCCTAACTCAAAAGGATGAGTCTTTTAAGGTCTTTTACTGTAAGGCTGCAAACATGTACATAATGAAAAAGGCATCGTATCACTTCAATCGAAGTGACCATGGAGTGGAGTTTGAAAATGAGCTATTTCAAAAGTACTATGAAGAAAGTGGTATCCTTCACAACTTCTCAATACCACTTTCTTCACAGTACTTATGAAATAGCTCATTTTCAAACTCTACTCCATGGTCACTTCTGATTGAAGTGATACACACTCAATACCTAGAACACCACAGCAAAATGGTGTGGTAGAGAGAAAGAACAGATCTCTTTGAGAGATGGCTAGGACCATGCTCAATGACAACTCTGTCCCTAGACACTTCTGGGCTGAAGGCATTATCTTATCTTGCTACATTTAGAAACAGAATATACATTAAACCTATCCTGAATAAGACTCCTTATGAATTATGGAAAGGACGAAAATCCAACATATCTTATTTTCACCCCTTTGGTTGTAAATGCTATATACTGAATACTAAAGATCAACTTGGTAAGTTTGATGCTAAAACATACAATGGAATACTATTAGGATATTCTGAAACATCTAAAGGCTTTAGAGTTTATAATTCTAGGACTCTGATAGTAGAGGAAAGTATTCATGTCATGTTTAATGACAAACAGCCTGATAAGAAATTATCAGAGCTAGATGAAGCTTTGCGAGATCTTGATCTAAACATCCCAAAAGACTCACCAGAGAATAAAAGTTGATGATCAAGCGAGATGACCCCACTCAACAACCGAGAAACTTCCACTTCTCAACATGATACAGTTCAAAAATCTTGGTACTTCAAGAATTATCATCCACAAGATCGGATCATTGGAAACCTCATTGACAAGCTAAGAACCGAGATCAACATTCGGTGAAAGAGGATATTTCTGCACTAGTCTTTGAGTTGGAACTAAAGGCGATGAAGCGAGACTCTGTTGGATGATGGTTGGATTCTAGCTATGCAAGAAGAACTCAATCGGTTTGAAAGAAGTGATGTTTGGACTCTGGTTTCCCTGCCCAAAGACAAATCAGTGATTGGAACAAAGTGGGTTTACAGAAACAAACTTGAAGAAAATGATAAGATAATAAGAAACAAAGCAAGACTTGTTGCTCAAGGTTTCTCTCAAGAAGAATGTATGAATTATCTTTGAAACTTTTGCACCTGTTACTCGACTAAAAGCTATTAGAATTTTACTTTCATTTCTTTGCACATGATAGTATTATAATTTTTCAGATGGATGTTAAAAGTGCTTTTCTAAATGGCTTTATTAATGAAGAAGTTTATGATATGAAACCTCCGGGTTTTGAGTGTGAAACCCATCCTGAACATGTATATAAGCTTAAGAAAGCTTTGTACGGTCTTAAGCACGCTCCTTTCTTATGGAAAATGGATTCAATAGAGGAAAGGTTGACACTACCTTATTTCGAAAATCCATTAAGTCTCATTTCATAGTTGTACAAATATATGTTGATGATATTATTTTTGGTGGTACTAATGAGTCTCTATGCAAAGAATTCTCTAAGTTAATGAAGAAAGAATTTGAAATGAGCATGATTGGAGAACTCAAATTCTTCCTTGGACTTCAAGTAAAACAAACCTTGGACGAGGTGTTCATCCACCAAACTAAGTATACAAAAGAGCTTCTGAAGAAGTTTAAGATGGATGAGTGTAAGCCAATGAATACTCATATGCACCCCACTTCCATACCAAACAAAGATGATAAAGAGAAAAATGTAGATCAAAAGGTATAAAGAGGTATGATAGGATCTCTCTTATATCTTACTGTGTCTAGCCCTGATATTATATTCAGTGTATGTTTGTGTGCTCGATTTCAATCTGATCCTAGAGAATCTCACTTATCGAGATTAAGAGAATCTTTAGATATTTAAAGGTACTGCTAATCTTGGTTTGTGCTTTGAGAAAAATGAAGATTACAAATTAGTTGGTTTTTCGTGATCTTGACTATCTTTGGAGATAGAATTGAAAGAAAAAGCACTAGTGGAGGATGTCACTTCATTGGAGCTAATCTTGTCTCATGGTCATAAAAGACAAAGTACCATTGCCTTATCAACTGCTGAAGTGAGGTATATATCGGCTACAAGTTGCTACTCACAACTTCTCTGGATCAAACATCAATTGGAGGACTACAATGTGTTTGTAAGTAGTATTCCACTTATGTGTGATAATACTGCTGCAATAAATCTATCTAAGAATCCAATTTTGCATTCTAGAGCTAAGCACATAGAGATTAAACATCATTTCATTAGGGATTATGTGCAAAAATGTGTATTTGATATACAATTTGTTGATACCGACCATCAATGGGCGAGATATCTTTACTAAACCTCTTGCAGAGGACAGATTTATTTTTATTAGGAAGCATCTTAATATGATATGTATGGATTCATTTAGGTGTCCAGCCTTGACAAAAATTTGTTTTGTTAATCTCGCGTCTATTATACACGTCTAATACCTATTAAAAGTTGTGCGTCCATTGCATGTTGTGTTGCACGTCTACTATATGTCACGTCTGCTGGTATTGTTTACTGCGTCCAGTGTGTAGTTTTAGACTAGTCCACATCTGTCTGCATCTACATATTTATATTAAATGCATTTGTTTTGTCTTAATGACAAATTTATCCTTTATTCTCTTTGCTGAGTCAGTAATTTCATCAATCCCATCAAGACCTTTTTATAGTTCCAAGATATCAACGCCATTTTATCCATAATGACATGTCATGTCAAAAGTTTTTTTTAAAACCTTTGGGATTTAGAATCTTTTAAAAGTAATCTTTTTCCTCTGAGATAACTTTACACTTCCCTGAAAATCTCGAGCTCTTCTTCTCTCTATTTTCCAAACCTTAACTCTTCTCACCAAAATGGCTTCTTCTTCAACATTCAACGTGGACAAGTTTAGCTTGGCAATTGAGCAACATTTCAACATTGGAGTGTTACAAGACTATAACTTGGACATTAACAAGTATGTTAATGCTAATGGATGGGGAGGACTCTTCACAGAGAAAGTCTCTGTCTTCCCAACTTGATTAGATATTTCGGGAGGAATGTTCAAGTGGGCGATATCGACTTCTTCTCTCTTGTGTTGAGAAAGAAGATTGTAGTCTTGGAGAAGACTATTGCTCATGCCATTTTCTATGCTCAAGAAGGTTTGGTTTTTACCGAGTCATGGGAAGCTGATTTGGGTGGTCTGAGACCATTGAGGTCTGTCTCATGAAAGAAGACACAGTAAGAACTCACTCATGGAAAGCTGTTGAAATGAAGGACAATGTTCGTATCCTTCAACAGCTTCTTATTAAGGTGGTTCTTCATAAGGTTGGATCCAAAGACAACCTCTCCTCTCTGCCCAAATTCTGCCTTTGTCATCCTCTCACCGAAATGAAGATCAATCTTCCAGGAATTCTATATTAAAGATTTAGAGATGCTGTGATGAACAAGAAAAGACTCTTCGCATTTCCCTATTGCCATCTTCTGTCTAAGATTTTCAAGGCTCAAGGAATCCATGAAATTCTTGCTGCAATGACTCCTGAAGAGCAAGCTAGAATCTTATTTGAAAAACCAATGTCAGCTGCAGACTTTGGTAAAATGAATATAACTAACATTAACCTCAGTACCTATGCTGCTGCAATGGCCAAAACTAAGTAGTTGATGAAAATGAAAGAGGAAATGGTGTAACAAAACACCGCTGGGGCTATAGAGCCAATTATCCCTGTCGATGATCCCTGGTTCAATCAACCAGATGATGGCATTTTCCCTGGTGTTCCCTTCCCAAAACCCTCAAGAACCTTATTTCCCTTCACCCCAAATTATGTTATTTATGATGGCAAATCTGAGGATTGGGCCAAAGTAAAAAGGGAATGGAGTGTTCTGTTTCTCACTCACCAACCTGAACCTGAACATATTCCTAACAGGTGGTACCCTCTAGCAGAGTATGAGGAAGAAATAAGCCCACCTGTTGAACCCTTCCATTTACCTCATCACGATTGCAAACTAATCACAAAGTGCCTTCACAAATGCACAAACAACATAGGACCCTTAGTCACTCACTCTGCCCCTAAACAAATTCCCCCAGAAAATCTATCCGAACCTTGTCAAAACTCCACCCTCTCTTACCCCTCATCGATGGAGTTGAAAGACACCTAATACTGTATGGGAGAGATGACCCTCTAAGTAAGAATCTTCCTCCCATCCCTGAAAGTAGAGCAAGATCATCCCAGCATGTCCCTATAATCATGACCTTTGACACAAAGTGGGTATACTTAGAGCATCACAGATTCTATGGGAGGGCCTCTGATAACTTCTTGGATAGGCTCTTCTATTAAATATTGAAGTGGGAATTGGTCATTTCGAGTTGATAGAGCGCACATTTTGTCCCTCCATCCGGCTAAAGACATAGTGAAGCAACCGGAGTTGTAATCATGCCTTGCGAGAATCTGTCCAAGACTGTCGATGGTAGATCTGATTATGGACATGGACTAGTATATCAGAAGTTTCAATGGAGTCTTGCCTGAAGCTTAATCATCAATGCTTTATCTACATCAAGAAATCTTTGACTACTCAATGTTGGATTTCTTTTTGGATCTCGAATCCATTGGGTTGATCAATGAACAACGTTCTCTGATTTCTGAAATCTCACATTATTCACTGCACCACGATAAGCATCCTCCTGCGGGTGACCCCAAGAAGATAAGAAGGAAATTCCCAAGGTCGGAGGAAAGTGTGGTCTTTCTAACTTTCGGTACATGATCTATAAAGACCTTTGGGGACTTCCCTTAACAAGTTGAGATGTGGAATTCTCCTCTTTAACGCCTCCGTTACATTAGTAACCCAAAATAAATTGTATAAAAATCATTTAATACATTTATTTAAAATATGTTAATCATAAAAATATTTCTCAATTATATAAGCACGGGAAATGACTCATATTAAATAAAGTAGTAATAATGTATCAAGTAATAAATATAATATTAAATCCATACCTCTGAATACAACCAAATTAAAAGAAAAGCCTCAAAACCGGGCGTCTAACTACAATCCGAGAAGAAAAAATAAAAATAAAAATAATAGACGATGTCGGCATGGCATTTCGTAAGCCATGCTACAATACTAACCAGCTAAGCTAAAAGAAAGTGGTTCTTCAAGCCTCGGTGTCCGTAACAATGATGTCATCGGGCTCTGAAAACAACACTTTTTAATGAGATATAAAATCTCAATGAACAACAATGCAATTATAAAATGTTTCGAAAATAGTGATGTTCTCAGCCGGCACGGTAACCGGAAAAACTATCCATGGTACCCACTAATTTTCCAAAATAATGTTCATAAAAAATACATTTAATTACAACAATCTTATAACGACAACATAATCAAATATCATATATTAATTAAACAAAGTAACCACACATCACACAATAACACAATTATCCAGTGGCTCGAAACCCCCTTCGTGTTGGTTTCTTGCCCAACTTCGGTGACTCGAGAACCTCATTAAATTGGGTCCTTGCTCCTAGTCTGCGGTGACTCGGGAACCTCGTTCTAGAATTGATTCCTTGCCACCCTCGATATGGTGACCCGAGAACCTCGTTCTAGAATTGATTCCTTGCCCCGATGGTGACTCGGGGGAACCTCGTTCTAGAATTGATTCCTTGCCACCCTCTTTATGGTGACACGGAGAACCTCGTTCTAGAATTGATTCCTTGCACGAGTGGTGACTCGGGAATCCCATTTTAGAATTGACTCCTTGCCCTATGGTGACCCGAGAACCTCATAATTAAATGGGTTCCTTGCCTCCCATTAACGGTGACCGAGAGCCTCATTCATAAAATGGATTCCTTGTCCCATATCTTAATTCCGACATCCCATTAAATAAGCGATGTCAAAAGTCAATGCATCCATCTTAGGAGGCATAACGACAAACTTCACTCACATACATATATCATTTATACCTCGAATAAAACATGACGAACATATTTTAAATTTAACAATCAAATATATGTTGGACTAAAATATAAGGCAAGTATACCTAGTCGTACAAGTAATATGGTGGTGAGGCGGATATCGTTCCCACGAGGTTGAATGTCAATTACCAATTCACAAGTTCAGCAACTATCTAGACTATTTAGAGAATTCAAAACAAACAAAACAAAGGAATAAAATCTTTCTGTATTTTTGTCGAATACTTGGAATGCGAAAAGAATATGTTGGGATTAAACTTCACCAAACCTCTGCCTCATGTGCTACGAGGACTAGATACCTCCCATTCATGCTTCAAATATTAAAATCAATCCACTAGATTACTCAAGCCCGATTCCTCATATGACAATAGCCTAAATCCACTAATAAACCATAATTCCTTAAGGCCTAGATTAATGAATTTGCATTAGGATTAGGGATTACGCGATTACTAATAAACCAAACTCAATTCCTAGATGCAAGGTTTACTAGGTGATTAATTTCGGTTCTGGTTTTAATGCGAATTTTCAATTGCATATCAAAACACTAATCAAGTCATGGGAAGCATAGCCACAGCATTAAGCATGGAAATCAATCACCAATAGAAAACATAAACATAGATTAATCGATCAAGACAAATACATGAAGTTTGGTTTGAATTAGATCTAATCGACAAAAAGGTTGTACCACTCGTGAGTTCTGACGAAAGAAAGCGGAAAATAAAAGCAATAGAAAGGGAAAGGAAAAGTAATGGCGGACTTCACCGGTGGTCCACGGCCCCTCCAGGGCTCCATTTTAGGGTTGGAACCCTTCTCGTAACCTCCGAGAATCCTTTAGGTTAAAGAGGATTGTCGATGGATCTGTCG
>CM061066.1:170159905-170202905 GCA_030762895.1 Sophora flavescens
ATGAAAATTTTCATCATGGAAGATCACAAATAAAATTTCAGAAAAACTTGAAAACTCCATTAATCAAACTAAACCTCAGAATACCTTAAATCATACATGAATTGATCATGGGTGGCTCTGATACCACTTGTTAGAATCATAATTATTTGTGCCTAAACATGTTTCTAATTCCTTAAACATCATGTAGACAAAATCAATATCAACAAGAAACATGTTCATCTTCAAGCACAAATACAAAAGAAAATTTTATCTATAATCCCATGGCAATTCAAGATGATTATCGAATGCGGAAGCGTACCCGGAGGATCCATGAAATCTTGTTGGAAATGTTGAAGTTCCTGATAAAGTAATGATCTTCCAATTGTAGATTCTCCTTAGCCTTAATTCCTCCTCTAATGGGATGAAGAGAATTGAAATTCCTTTCTTTTTTATTATGTCTACAATTGGGGACCATAACCCTTTATTTATAAGAATTGCATGCCCTTTCATGAAGAGTGATGTCCCTTCGAATTCAAACTCTTTCATGAAGAGCCATAACTATCCACACATTTCTTATCTCTAATTTTGCCCATCATAAAAATAGAAATAAGACCTTATGATATCTACACAATAATTTTCATAACAATTATGTCCATAGCCATAAACCTTACTTGAATTAGATCTCTTTAATTTGACTAATTAAAAATAATGGCCCTAACACATTTAAACATTACAAGTGTGACCCAAAAATTTCTAACAATACGCACCCTCCAAGGCGTGTAGGAACACTAGGCTTTAGGTTCAATTTGCCCCCACCAATCTCTCCTCGTAGATTGGATGCAACAGTGTAAAATCTGCGAATCCCCTTCAGGATACAATGGAGAACCTTGGTTTGGTTTATACACCCCAAACTAAGTTTATCGTCAATGGCATTTTACAGAGTAATAGTTTCCTCGATTCTCTATGTGCATTAAGGGAAGAAAGGAAGTGATTTGGAGTGGAGAAGACTTAACCAAATTCGGATACCTTTCCGTATGCGAGTGGTTCTATTTATAGACCAACTCATGCCTCTTGGTGAAGCAAAACAACTCTCTAAGAAATTGAATGAGGTAATTGACTGAACATGATATTTAAATATCAAATAGTAACATTATAAACATCTTATGTGGTAGCTTGGTGGTTAGCGCTCATGCTTCCCACCTCGTGGTCTTGGGTTCGAAACCCATTGGGCATCGGTCTCCTTGTCACAATAGGACACTATGCCAACATCCTACCAATGCATCATCTTCCAACTTGTATTTTGGAAATCTCTCACATAATATCCAATCTAAATTCGACATATTATCAATATTATAATATTTTATTTACTTTGAAGAATGTAATTACAAATGAATATCCTTGTGGGACGACTATACCTACAATAACCATAGTAATGATGTATATTTGTGCACCCAAAAAAAAAAAAAAAAAGGTGCTACAGTGAAAACACAGAAATGATGAAGTGCAAGGCTTATTGGAAGAGCTCACTCCCAAGAGTCACCACACCAATCTCCTCATGGACTTGAGCATAAAAGGAGCAATTTCTCTTTGAATCAACTCCAGCTCTTGCACAATTTGCCCCATTGATGGTCTTCTAAAAGTCACATCCACACATAGTAATGCCAACTTCTTCATACTTCTAGCAGCATGCTTTTCATGATCTCCTAGTGTCATGTCAACAAACTTGTCCATGCCATTGCTATCTTTTGCCTTCAAGACAAAATTAGGATGAGTATGGGGAAATCAAAATCAATCAAGTTTGGAAGCATGTACAAATGTACCTGATATACTAGACTTTGCTCTGGGTTTGACATGTTTCTGTTATGTGCTTCACACCCACTAATCAACTCTAGTAAGAAGACCCCAAAACTGTATACATCACTTTGCTCCGAATAGTTTTGAGATAAGCTCAACCTTAGGCCAAAAAAAAGTCCATGTAAGGAATGCCAAAATGAAAAAAAGACATCTCACCAAAAAAATAAAGACAGACAAAACTTGGATAAAATTTTTGGATGCTCAGAATATTGTTTTTTAGTCACCTTATCCTCCTTTTAAAAATAACATGCCTCTCATGTTTTTATTGAAGATTTAATTGATATGCAATGTCGGTGTAAATATATTTTACGTCGCCAATCAATCATAAATCATCATATCATTAAAAATATTTAATTATTGTCATAAATATCTTAATAATCAATCACACACAGGATGATCTTTGATTGTTTGACAGTGTAAAAATCAAATTAAACTCTATTAAAATTACAATAACTTCATGTAAGTTTTTCTCAAATAAAAAAGGGGAGGGTGGTATTCCTCTAAAAAATTTAGTTGTATCATACTCTGGGTCAAGAAAGCAGTCTACGTTTGAAGATGAGCCAGCCTGATCAGCTATTGTTTGCAGTTTGCAGAATCCATAATCAGAAACCTTGGCAGTATAATTTTCATCTAAAAGAACATTTTTAGTTCTAAAATTTGTGTGAACCAAAGGAGGGACCAAACTATGAAGATGTTCCAGTCCTGTTGCAAAGTAGAGAATGAATTGATTGTTTTGAGTCCCAAAAAAAGGATGGTAAAAATCATAACTAAGATGAGTTTATCTTAGGAATTTGGATCCAATGCATTCAAAAAACCACGTATTCATGCATTAATACATCGTTGAATCTTTCATAAACACTTTTTGTGATTGATCCAATGGTGTTTTAATGCATGAATGCGTGGTATTTTGAATGCACCAAATCCATTTTCTTACCTTTGGCCGCGCCTAAAGCAATGGATAACCTTCGCCGCAAGTCTAACCTTCCTATCGGTAAACCTTCACTGTCTGCATGTGCATGACACGACGTGCATTAAGCATGAACACATAGAAGGTGAAACAAACTTGACAGAAACATAGATGAGAACTTGAGAAGAGTACCATATAGGTGATTCCCTACATTGCCGTTAGGGAGATATTCATACACAAGCAATTGTTGATAGCTATCTTCATAATAGCCTATAAGCTTGACAAGATGGATGTGGTGGATATGAGCTATCTGCTTCACCTGTCATCCGTTGAAAGAGAACAAAATGTTTGTTACTTAGTAAAAAGCTTTTTGACCCTGCAGGTGATGGCACCAAATTTTTTATGTTATGTTGATTACTTGATTCTTAGTCTTTGGCAGGGGTATCTCATAGACATTGTTATGCTTATAATAAGGGGGTATCTGGAAGAGCTTATAGAGAGTTTATTTGGGTTTATGAAAATAGCTTATGACTTTATAAGTTTTTGTTAGCTTATTTCAATAAGCTTGTCAAAGAATCTTATGAAAATAGACTCATTTTAGTTTATTTAAAATAGCTTATTGAATAAGAGTTTAATTATGCTACGCATCAAGCCCGTAGTCACCATTGCGACTAGTTACTAACCAGGAGGATTTAGTTTGAATGAATATGATTTCAGCTGATATTGGCAGAGTGAACTATATGGCAATATTGGAGCTAAGAATGCTAGTTGCCATACATATAACACAAACAAAAAGAGACATTATATTACATATTTACCTTAAGGATGAAATCCTGTGACAAAGCAAATTGGCGACTTTTTATAGCCACAATAGATCCATCTTCAAGCATACCCTTGTAAACAAAACCAAATCCACCTTCACCTATAATATTACTTTGACTGAAATTTCGTGTAGCTTGTTCTAGTTCCAAAATTGTTAGCTTCCTTGTGTTCTGCATATAATGTGGAGAAAAATCATTTACATTCTGTGAGTCGTTGCCTCTTCCCATCTCAACTGTCAAAAAAAGAAGAAATACCATAACAATCACAACCAAGTGAATCAGCACCTCATTGAATATTTATATCTAGGGTCTTGCTAACGAGTGCCTTAGGGGCATTTGATTAAGGATCCAATAAAAGTAAGTTTTTATTGGAAAACTAAAGATAACACTTATCAAAATCTTGAATGCCTCACTTTCCAATAAAAACTTTCTTTTATTGGAGTGTCCATAGGGCACTCGTTAGCATTCTCCTTATATATATTCTTATTAAAGAGATCCACTTGACTAACCAGTTGGAGATGGCATAGAAGAAGCAGTCTCAGATGTTTGCCTTATAAGTCTTTTAACTCTCATCAAACAGATATAGACAATCACCACAATGACAACCACAATTAAGGCAGCAACAATGCCACCAACTATGGCAGCGGCCCTTCTTCCTTCTGGTCTCTTAACTTGAGCATCTTGAAGAGGTGTAAGTGTTGGAATGTCATTATTCCCATCTATCTTTGCTGTTACTGCACCTGTTTCTCAAATAGGGAGTTTTTTGTTATTATGATTTCTATGGCTGAGCTGAAAAAAATTTCAAGGAGAACATTTAAGTCAAAAGTGAAATTGTTTTATCACCATTAGAGTATGGTTAGTGTTAGTTAAATTGGTTTGATGGCAGGTTATTAGTTAGTTATTCTCTATTGTCCTATATAAGCCACACTATTGACTTATTGGACACACTTTTTCACCATTTAGTAAAATTTCAGTCTAGTTTGTAATTATCTCATTTCTATCTTCCCTATCATATTTCCAACATCTGGTCAAGATAGGACACGGATGTTTAACATTCCTAACAAAAAGTTACAAAAATTGATAAACAAATATGGATAACAAATAGCCACATCTCTGTCTATCATTTTATCTTTTTAAACAAGTATTGATATACTTAATTTCAATAAATTGTCAAGGTCATGGTGAATTAAGAAGTATCATTGGAAGTAAAACATGGTGTTAACTAATTATTTATTGTTTAAAAAAAAAACTAATTATTTCTGTTTTCTACAAATTCAGCATGCTCTATCAAGCACAATGATCAATGTCCTCAGATATTAATTTCTAGACTTAACCTCAATGTTTTCCTCAGTCCTAACAACCAATCACTACACACAAATTCAGAGAGCCAGTGTTAGAACACCGGAATTAAGAGCTGGTTTGTATGTATTATTTAAGACAAGGAGCTTACAGAGAATTAGAGAAAAAAGTACCTGGATCTTTTATTTGATAGCAGTCAAGACAAGGCCATTGCATTTGACATGGATATCCCAGAATGCTACTGCATCCAAATTGCTGTGAACCCTTGAAAGTGAACAAAGCCTCAGCTGCAGTTAAAAAGTGTGTAATTGTAACCAGCTAAGTAATTGTCTCTCCAAACATTTCATGCAATTGCCCTTTTGAAACTAATGATACTTCCAGTAGAAAATGGCGAGTTAGATGAAAATTTATCAATTGAAAAAGAATAATAGAAGTCCTAATGTATTTGATTCTGAAACTAAGTGGTAAGATTATGAGCCCTCTATCCAAGCCAATTCAGACCATGTCAGGGTTAATTCATAGCTTGCAAATGAAAATAACAAACCAACAGCACAAAGATAAAGGCGAATTCATTACTTCCTACTGCAGTTTCCAAATGCTTTTGGTATGGAAAACTTGTTCATGAATAAGATTGGAGAAACAATTATCAAAAGCTTACCATATAATTTGTAGGTCGATTTGTTGGGGTATAAAAGTTGAATCAGTATGAGTAATGGCAACCTTAGCCTCCATAACAATCGCATTGTCAACATGCATCACCCCATGAACTTCCTTATGAGCTCTCTGTGTTGTTTTTTCTGCTAGTTGCTTCTCAACACATCAAACTGTCTTCTGAAATGGACCTTATCCGCCCCTACACAGTTTCAAAAGCCAGTCACTGACTATTAAGAAACTCTCATTCTTATAAGCTATTCAAGAGACAGTGAAGCATGCACTTATTCAAGGGGCAAAAACAAATCAAAAACATGAATAAATATCAGTCAAGCTTCACAGAATAACAACTATTAAGACTAGTGTACAATAATGAAGAGGCGCCACAAAAAACTAAGATACCAAAGTGACAATGGAAGTCAAATATGTTAGTCAGAAAGTAGCAGATGTAGATAACAGAACTTACTAACAAATGTGATGAAAAGTCATAAGGGGAATAGACAGTAAACTGCTTTATATAATAGTGAAAATTGTGGAGAATTATTGAACTCACACTTTGCATGCTTCTCCAGTAAGTTACATAGTTACCGAGGAGATATAGGAGTATTAAGAGAAGTAAATATAAAAGTGCTTAAAAAGGGAAGGTAAGAGTGTAAGACTAGCCTCTAGTCTCTAGCAATAGCATCCCCAAATTCCAAACAGTGAACTTGGTTGACTATATATATGTAAATCCAGCTAAGAAAGGCAACATGAAAAGCTGGAAAATGCTTTAAACAGGTTGTCTTCATTGAAGTGGACAGGTGAAATTGCTGGTTTCTTTTGAACTTTGTTAAACCAACAAAATTACCAGACAGAGAAATGGAATTCCAAATCCCAAAATATTCCCAAAGGAATCTCTAAAACCTTGATTCCAAGAGGAAATGCCTGTCACAATATAGAGCCCAAGTGATTTCCAAGTACTGATGAAACAAAAGAAAAATCAATTCAACCCAACTACCTAAACCCGATTACCTTTATGTCCCACTGGCTCTCAGGATTATTTTCCAGGTTCATCCTACTCAAAAGTCCAAACTTTTCATAAAAACAAAATCTGGGGTTTCCAAGTTACAGCATTGTTGTCCTGCAAAGTGCAAGAAAGGAGCAGAAAATGACAAGGGGACCATGGTAAAAGCAAACAGTGGTGATTCTCAGTAAGGTAAACTACAAAAGCCAAAAACCATCAAGTTTATCAGGAACTCGGGATAAGCCCCGTGGAGTTTTAGATCTCTAGAAAGAGTTGAGGTTAAAGCAAGAACTGTACAAGTCTTTTTTTTTACAGTAAGAACTGTACAAGTTGAAAGTGATGAATTATGATGGTATTTCAGGTTGTGTTTGGAAACTGCTTTGGGAGATAGATATAATTCCAAGAAAAAAGTCACCCTTCACAGGACTCATAAACAGTAAGAAGATAGAGAGAGAAAGAGATTCTTTGCATCAGTACAGTACATGCTCTTCTATTGTGGCTGAAAAGAATCAGCTAGAACAAGCAGCTTTAATTTTTTATTTTTTATTTTTTATTTTTGTCCATATTTTTTGTCAGCTTACATTGGTTACTTTGCATTGGAAGAAAAGAGTTCCCAGGTAACAGCCACTACATGTAATGGTGAGTTGATTTGTACAACTTTTACAACATTTCCATCAACTCTGCATGGGGACAAGATAGGTGAATGAGAAATAAAAATAAAATATATATATAAATAATAAATAATGATTGCTAACGACTGTCCTGAGTCGATAGAAAATTTATATTGGAAAATTAAGTTTGTTATAAAAAAAAACCTTGGTCGTAATAATAATAAGTATAAAAAGTTAAAAAAAAAGAATGGGAATCGGGGAATTTTGGTTTCAATGGAGTCGTCTGCTGCATGATGCTGACTGAAGATGTCTGTGGAAAAGAGAAAGGTCACATGAGAAGAAGGTGCTGCAGTGGTCAATTGACCATTGGCAGGGAGCTCACATGCTACAACCTTTTTGCTAGGGTGCCTCATTGCTAGGGTCAGGGTGTCCTTTTTTAAATAAATTGTTATTAAGTGGAGATTAATAAACCTCTTTCACTTCCTCCATACCCTGAGGCAACCTTAGCTGAGTTCAACGATGGGGGGCGGCAGCTCTACATGTAGAGAAGATTACGGAAAAGGAGAGATGAACAGTAACCGGTTGTGAAATAAAAAATCCGGTTATAATAGGTCACATTCATGGAGGATGGATACACAAATAGCAAGAGGTTTAGGGAGGTATCACCCATATTTTGTACCACCCACTATATTATTCATATGTGGTAAATTTTGGACCAATCAAATTTTCACATGGATTTGATTAAAATTTCAAACTTTCTTGTTGTATTTCTACTATAGTCAAATATATGAATACAATATATTATAGTATAGTATATGTACTCTTTGTATTCACAAATTTAACCCATATTAAAATAATATTTTTTGATTAAAAAAACTTATTATATTACAAAATAATATTTTAATACGAATTAAAATAATGTTCGTTGTGAATAATATTTTGTAATATAATTAGTTTTTTAATCAAAAAACATTATTTTAATATGAGTTAAATTTACAAATACAAAAAGCACATATATTATACTATAATATACTGTATTCATATAGTTTGACTGTAACATCCTAAAAATTCCAATATAATTATTTTAATAAAAAAAATGGTAGTATAAGAGCTTATTATAATTGTTTTCTTTATAATAAAAATCTAGTGGGTTCCACAATAATGTAAAATTGATTTAAAAAACATAAAATAAAAATAAGACTAAATTAATGCGGCAATAATGATAGGAAACATGAGCATATTAAGGCCCATGCTGTGTTACCCATTATAAATAGATAGTTTGAGTGTTTTAAGCCCAATTTCGCATAATATGACTAAATACCTAACTTCAGATGGATATTTCGTAACCAAATAGAACTTGTTTGAATTCGAGATCTGCATAAGAAATATATCCCTGTCTCTGAGCTTTCCATAGACACCAAATTCGTCCAAATTGGATTCTTGTAGCTCAAGTTATGACCAAATTCGTACATATTATTCATATTACAGTGCCAGAACCGTTTTTTTAAATTCTATCCACGTTTTGACTATCTAAACGTCAATTTCAGATTTTGTGGTCTTCATAACAGTTGTATAAAATTCTTTTATCTTTCCAAAGATATAAAATTTATAATTTTTGAATGTCTATAACTCAAGATATGTGCGAAATACAACACCATATGCAGAGTAAGCGGGCTTAGCGCGTTTTTACACGTTTTGGGCTATTGGGGGCTCTATAAATAGAATCTTAACACTCTTAGAGTGTGTTTTTGAACCCTAATTACACCTAGAAACTCAGAAACGGCTAAGAAGAGAAGAAATTCAAGGATTAAGAAGAGATAGTTGTGGAAGAGGGAGTCTAGGAAGAGGAAGATGATGATAACTCTTGGCAAACGTTAGGATTCGCAGTAGGAAACGCTTAGAGCTATTTGGAGGTCTTCAAGAGGTGAGTAACAATACTTTTTACGAACCATTTCCATGGTATATATGATTGTTTGTGTTGACAATGAATTACCATATGAAATTGGGAGTTTTTAATTGATTTGATGCATATTGCCAGTAACCTAATTTCTAAAATTGGGGGTTTTTGTTAAAAGGGGAATAAGTTGATTAATTGATGTTGTAAGATGCTTATTCATGTATAATATATTGTGATATTCGTGATTGCTTGTTGTTGGGAAAAATTTATTTGTTTAATTCGTGGAAAATAGTTTGTTACATGCATGAGACATGACATATTTGAGTTATAATATGTTGGATGATGTTTGTCGTAATACCACATATGATATGGGTATCGAAAAGTAATACCACCGTAATGGGGTATCGAAAGTAACATCCCCATATAATTGGGATGTCGAAAAAGAGCAATACCGCCTAAAAAGGGGTATCGAAAGTAACACCGCCACACGTTGGGGTGTCGAAAAGGGAGAAATACCGCCATATGCACATGGGAGGTATCGAAATAGAAATGTCCCCGACAGGAGGGTGACATTGAAACATTCCTCATGAGTAGGGGTGGGCAATGGGACGCCATTGTCGTGTGATGTGTGAGATTTATGGCATGCCGGCAAGAGACCAATTTAGTTATGAGGCCTTCGAGCCACTTGGATTAATTTAGAATTTACTTGGTATGTGGAATGTGATATATTGAGATAAGTTGTTGTTACGTTATATGTTATTGAGTTGATGAGATCTTTGTTGTTATTAAAAGTATTCTTTTTATATAGACTAAAGGCCCAATTTGGTCCCTGAGAAAAACAATCGGGTCTGAAATAGCCCATATAAAAAAAACTATCCATTTAGTCCTTAAGAATGTGTTTACCGGGACAGATTAGTCCATATGTGAGTTGACCACCTTTGACCGCAGGTTACCAGCTTACGTGGCCCACGTTTTTGCTGACTTGTTAGTATCCATTTCTCTTGGGGTTGCCACCATGGAAATTATGATTTAAAATTTTTTAAAAAAACCCACCAGTACAGCAGAGACCAAAACGCATGCCGTTTCTCCTCCCAAGGGAACTGAATTTCCTTCTTCTTCCTCCAGTTTCGTTCACATTTGCTCTGCAAAGAAAGACCACACGAAGGAGAAGAAGTGAAAGGGTTCGCGTCTTCCAACTAGTTCAAGGGTGAAGAATCGTGTGAATCAATCCGATTTCTGAAGGTAATGTTTCTTATTCTTCCCTAATCTCTATGCTTTTGGGTTTTTCGTGTTTGAATTGTGGAGAATTGAGTGTTAGGGTTTAGGGTTTGTGTTATTACTGATTTTGGCTTTCTCATGCATGGGTGGGTCTGATGTTTCTGTGGTCCCTTCTTCATTGTTTATCCATTTTTGGATTGTTGAATGCTTATTTTACATACAAATGTGGTCCCTTTGTCAATGTGTTGGGTGTGTGTCATTTGGGTGTCGTTTGTGTGGGCCCATGTGTTGGGTGTCCCTTTAACTTCTGCTGAGTTGTTTGTTTGTTTCCTGTTTGCAGATGATTACACATATTCGCTTCTTCTTTCACCATGGAGGAAAGATGGTAAGGCAGGATCTACTGAAATACATTGATGGGAGGGTCAACACCATGCCACCAATTGATGTTGACTTAGTCAACTATTTTGATTTGGTGGTGATGTTCAAGAACTTGGGGTATTATGACTTCAAGTCTATGTGGTGGATGCATCCGGGTCGTAAGGATTTTGTGACTGGTTTAAGACCAGTTGAGGGAGACAATGACATCAATCGCATGTGTGAGGTTGCTATGGAGTACAAGGCTGGAGAGTATTACACAATGCACTTGTATTTTGAGCATCCGGTTCTAGGTGTGCAAGATGCAGTCTTTGTTTATCCAGATGAGGTGGAGGAGAATGTTCAGGAAAATGGTTCTACACCAATTGAAGCTTCATTCGAAGACTTGGTGACTGATGATGACCATGACTATTGAGCCAAGTGCATGGGTGAAGGCCTATTATAGCCATTGGCCCAAACTAGATAATATAACTAATAACATGTGTGAGGTCTGGAATAGTAAGATACTCAAGTACAAAGAGAAACCAATTTTGACCATGCTGGAGGAGCTGCGATGTTATTTGATGAGGAGGCATAGTGGCCACATGAGGTGTTGGGGTCATACAAAGGAAAAATACCACCAGTACCGCAGAAGAAGCTAGAAAAACTGAAGCTTGAGAGCAATAAGTGGACACCTACCTGGACAGGTGACCCAGACAATGAGAAGTTTGAAGTTCAGAGATATGGGTCAAAGGTTGGAGTGAGCTTGAGTCAGCAGACATGCACATGCAATCACTGGCAGCTAACTGGCATGCCTTGTGCTCATGCCATAGCAGCTATAGCCTACAAGAATGAGTGTCCTGAGGATTATGTGCATCAATGGCTGACAATGGAAGCCTTTAATGCAACATATGAGCACTGGATCCACCCAATTCCCAGCAAAGAATTTTGGTCAGAAACTGACTACCCAAAACCTGAACCACCAAAACTGAAGAGGCCTATTGGTAGGCCAAAGAAGCACAGAAGAAAGGATGTTGCATCTGAAGAAGCTCCAGGCAGTTAATAAAACAAAGTTAGAAAGAGGTATGAAGTCGGGTGCTTTAAGTGTGGAGAAGCTGCACTACTAGAAATCCATCTTTTTCGGACAGAATTTCAGACGGATTTCGGACAAAAATTGGACAAATTTCGGACGGATAATTCATTTCGGATGGAATGGCACCCATCTGAAAAAGCCTAGTGGGAAATTATAAAATCCGTCCCAAATTCTGTCCAAAAATATTTACGGACGGAATATGGACAACGTGGAAATCCGGATTTTGGTTATTGTTCGGACGGATTTCGGAAAGATTTATTTTTGTTTTCCAACGGATTTGGGACGGATGTTGTGATTTTGTTGGTTATTGTTCGGACGGATTTCTGACAGATTTATTTTTGTTTTCCAACGGATTTGGGACGGATTTCACACGGAAGAATGAAACGTCAGAATCTGTCACGGTCAGGTCGTGATGCCCATCACGGCCGTGACATGTCAACTGAGCCAGACCCCTTCTAGGCAGAATCTGTCACGGCCAGGCCGTGATACCCATCACGACCGTGACAGACCATTTAGTGAAGCAACGTTCAAGGCAGAAGCTGTCACGGCCAGGCCGTGATGCCCATCACGGCCGTGACATGTCAACTGAGCCAGACCCCTTCTAGGCAGAATCTGTCACGGCCAGGCCGTGATACCCATCACGGCTGTGACAGACCATTTAGTGAAGCAACATTCAAGGCAGAAGCTGTTACGGCTAGGCCGTGATGCCCATCACGACCGTGACAGATCACTTCACTTACATTACAGTTTCACTATCTATGCGAATTATATGGCACCGATCACTAACATTTGCAGTTTCACATTCAATCACAAAATCATGAATTTGACTATTGTTACAAAATACAGCCTTGGTACCATACAACTTCTAAAAATCAAATACCAATTGCTGCATGCAATCCAAAAGTCATGACTTAAAAACTATCAGAAGATCAAGCCCCTGTGAACTTTGAAGGTCATGTAATGAACCAAAAAAAAAAGTTGCCAGAAGAACTATGTGACCCATTTGAGTACTGCCTTGTCATGTTCTCTCGGTTTGAAAGTTCAGCAGCTGCTCTTGCAGCCATGCTTGCAAGTTCTGCAGATTCTGCAGCAGCAGAAGCAGCAGAGGCAGCATCTTTGAATTCCATGTTCCTATTCTGCTTACCCATAGGAAAGGCACTCCTATTTTCAGAACTCGAATCTCTAAAATCCATTTCTCGTCTTCCAGTTCCTATAAGAAAGAATCCCAAATATTCAGGCAATAGAAAGAACAAAAGCCCCAAATTCCTTTGCAATTACTGTCTTCAAAAATTTACCTGAAGGTCTAGTTTCTGGATTAGACACCCCTGATAACTAGCAGACAGTATTTTTATCTTGGTGGGACCATCCGGTGCTTTGGCAGACAATTTCTCAACCAACTAAAATGGCAACATTAAATTAGAATAAATCTGAAAAGAAATGAGCTTTAACATGATCCTATCCAACTTCAAGAAGCTAGAGAAACTTGCCAAGCGATTTACACCACAGTCAGGACGTAATTCAACAGCTGCTGAGAAAAATTCTTTTCCATACTTAGCTGTAATATGCTTCCGCACATTCATGAGCTTAGGTATGTCTGAACATCTTGGAGAAGTAAATACTACAGTTGAAATTGCTTCCTTCAAATCGATGGGGCAGTTTCTAAAACAGGGGGGGCAAGAAAGAAAAGATAACATGGTCAATTCAATGAGAATGCACAATCATAATGAACAAAGTTGTATACTGCAAATCAATAGTTCCAGAAAGAAAAACCCTCATGCAGAAATCGCTTCAGACATAGTGACACACACATAAAGTCAAAGCATGTGATAAAATATAGAGACAAGCATGTGCATCCAGCATATTTACATAAATGACATTTTAGACATGATGTCAACAATAAAATAGATACAATTCTGCAAGTCAGTACCTAAAATCATTAGGAATGCAAGGTGCCAATAGCAAGCTACATGATCAGTTGAGGTTCTTAATGAGGGTCTTTGCTAGTGTATCAAGTGCACCGTTTAAAATTGCGAAAAATAAAAAACTTTTTGCAATAGCATAAAATATAAAAAAAAAACATTGATCAATGCTATATCCTAGATATAAAGCCTATTGTTTTCATATGAGAACAGAATTACCAAGACTGAGATAGTGACAAGTTATTTTGGCCCAAGGGTCATAATATTACACTGGGATGCTATATCCCCTTGTTTAGTTACTTTCACTTGCTACATCTCTAGTCAAGCCCTAGTGTGACAAGAAATCAATTACGCATGATCAAACACACATTCTAATTTGATCTAAAGACTTAATCTTATTACCAAACAAGGTTATTTTCAAAGAAAATCATGTTTGGAGCTTACGCTTCACAATACTCTTTGAGGAAACTTTGTTTTGATTAAAGGATCGTGAAAGAGAACTTGGGAATCATCAATTAAGAGTCCTAATTGCACTAAATCATAATTAATTTCACAAAAACAGAACAAAATTCAAATAAAATCAAATTGGGGTTTAGGGCTCCCAAATACAATTTGGGGAAACACCAATTCACAGTCCCAATTTCATAAAACAAGGTTTATTCTTTAAGATTAAAATCTGAAATCAAATGGTTAGGGTTAGGGTTTCAAAACCAATTTGGGGGTTTTGAATCTGAGACACAAGAGAGGGTTTTGACTCACCCAAGGAAGAAGAAGAAGTTGTGGTGGTGCTGTGGTGCGGCGACGCGGCGGCGGACGGCAGCGACGCGGCGGCCAGTGGCGGTTCGTGGTGGTTCTGTGACACCCATAAACCAAAAATGAAGGGTAAGCTTTGGGGGAGGAGAAGGAAGTTTAAAGTAACAAAGAAAGGTGTAAAACCACCATTAATGGTGGCCAAACTCACTTACCGCGACGGAGGGCGGTGGTTTGGCACCGGACAGCGGCGGCTCCGGCAGCGCGCAAGGGGACGTGAGGCGCGTCGCCTCCTTCTCGTGCAACGAGCTGCGATCTACGGCAAGGGCTTAGCTGGGCGGTTTTGTGCAGTGGAGGGAAGGAAGAGATGAGGTTGGGAGGAGGAAGAGATGAGGTTGGGAGGAGGAGGAAGAAAAGAGAAAGAAGAAGAAAAAGAAAGAAAGAGAAAAGAAGAAAGAAGAGAAGAAAAGAAAGTGAGGGGGAGGGGTTACGGGTTTGGGGTAGATATAGGAGAGAGAAAAATCTGATTTTTTGTATTAGTGGGTATAAAATGAGTGATAAATATTAGGCCTAAAATAAACATGTTTTTACTTTTTGGAATCTAAAAATAAAGATTGATAAAGATATGATTTCGAAATTCAAATTGGAGTAAAGATTAATAGTTGAACTGATCAACTAAGAAAATACTCAGTCCAAAATTTAATCTCCGATAAATGTCAAACCAGTTTATTTTCAACTCTAAAATTAAATAGAATGAAAATATGAAAATGCTTTTCTCTTAATCTTATTATTTAAAATATTTTTCTGTACAGGTAATAATAGTGACAATAATGTAACTTATTGTCTGGTAAGCGTGCATTCACTAAAATAAGTCAGTGCTAATGCACCCAATAAAATAATTTGAAGAGAGTAATTTAATTACTCAAACTAAACCACATAACAAAATTAACATAAACATCCATTCTAATTTGATCTAAACCCTTAATCTTATTACCAAACAAGGTTATTTTCGAAGAAAATCATGTTTGGAGCTTACGCTTAGGTCCTAACAAGTCGATTTGGGCTCTATTTGGATCAAACAAGTCCATTTAGGCTTCATTAGGACCATAGAAGTTCAATTGGGCCGATCGGGGCAATTGGCCCAATTAGGTCCTAACAAGTTAATTTGGGCTCTATTATGATCAAACTAGTCCATTTGGGCTCCATTAGGACCAAAGAAGTACAAATTGGCCTAGTTAGGTACTAAATGATCTAAAAAGTCCATTTGGGCTCTATTAGGATCAGACAAGTCTATTTAGGCTCCATTAGGACCAAAGAAGTACAATTTGGCCGATCGGGGCAATTGTCCCAATTAGGTCCTAACAAGTCGATTTGGGCTCTATTAGGATCAAACAAGTCCGTTTGGGATTCATTATGCCCGAAAAAGTAAAAATTGGTCTAGTTAGGTCCTATATGACCTAAACAGTCCATTTGGGCTCTATTAGGATCAAACAAGTCCATTTGGGCTCCATTAGGACGAAAGAAGTACAAATTGGCCCAATTAGGTCGTATATGACCTAAAAAGTCAATTTGGGCACTATTAGGATCAAACAAGTCCATTTGGGATCCATCAGGACCAAAGAAGTACAATTGGGTCGTACGGGGCAATTGGCCCAATTAGGTCCTACCGAGTCGATTTGGACTCTATTAGGATCGAACAAGTCCAGTGGGGCTCATTTATGCCCGAAAAAGTACAAATTGGCCTAGTTAGGTCGTATATGACCTAAACAGTCCATTTGGGTTCTATTAGGATCAAACAAGTCCATTTGGGCTGCTTTAGGACCAAAGAAGTACAAATTGGCCCAGTTAGGTCCTATATGACCTAAAAAGTCCATTTGGGCTCTATTTGGATCAAACAAGTCCATTTGGGCTCCATTAGGACCAAAGAAGTACAATTGGGTCGTACGGGGCAATTGGCCCAATTAGGTCCTACCAAGTCGATTTGGGCTCTATTAGGATCGACCAAGTCCATTGGGGCTCCTTTATGCCCGAAAAAGTACAAATTGGCCTAGTTAGGTCGTATATGACCTAAACAGTCCATTTGGGTTCTATTAGGATCAAACAAGTCCATTTGGACTGGTTTAGGACCAAAGAAGTACAAATTGACCCAGTTAGGTCCTATAAGACCTAAAATGTCCATTTGGGCTCTATTTGGATCAAACAAGTCCATTTGGGCTCTATTAGGACCAAAAAAGTACAATTGGGCCGTACGGGGCAATTGGCCCAATTGGGACTTAACAAGTCGATTTGGGCTCTATTAGGATCAAACAAGTCCATTGGGGCTCCATTATGCCCGAAAAAGTACAAATTGACCTAGTTAGGTGATATGATCCAAAAAAAAAGGATCATGTAAATTTTCAGATCTATCTGATTGTGTGATTTCACATCACATTCCATGTACATTTTTGCATGCATTTTCATATAGTTTAGGCATGTTTAAATTGATTTTTAGTAGTTTTTACCTTGGAACGGGTAAGGCGATTTTGTGGTGTTGTTTTGCAGAAATTAAGGTAAAATGTTCAAGATTGACCATGATGGAGCTTGGATGAAGATAGGGCTTGAAAAGTGAAGAAAATGAGCCAAACATAGCCGATCACGGCCTAGCCGTGATGACCATCATGGCCATGATCAAGCAGAGCAGAAGGCAAAAGTCATAAGCTGCCACGGCCTAGCCGTGATGCCCGTCACGGCGGTGACATGTTAGCTGATCCAGACAGAACTGATCACGACCTAGCCGTGATGAGTGTCACGGCCGTGACATACCAAAATTTGAAAGCGCGCCCAAGGAAAATATAAAAAATAACAAATTCCATGTGAAATCCATCCGAAATTTTCGGACGGATTTCAGACGGATGTAAGAAATATTAAAAATAACACAATCCGTGTGAAATCCGTCCGAAATTTTCGAACGGATTTTCAGACGGATGTAAGATAAATCAAGGAAAATATAAAAAATAACACAATCCGTGTGTAATCCGTCCGAAATTTTCGGACGGATTTCAGACGGATGTAAGAAATATAAAAAATAACACAATCCGTGTAAAATCCGTCCGAAATTTTCGGACGGATTTCAGACAGACGTAAGATAAATCAAGGAAAATATAAAAAATAACACAATCCGTCTGAAATTCGTCCGAAATTTTCGGACGGATTTCAGACGGATCAAGGAAAATATAAAAAATAACACAATCCGTCTGAAATCCGTCCGAAATTTCGGACGGATTTCAGACGGATCAGGGAAAATATAAAAAATAACACAATCCGTCTGAAATCCATCCGAAAATTTCGGAAAATTTCAGACAGAAACATTTCCGTCCGAAAATTCAAGTTTTCTAGTAGTGCTGGACATTATGAGAAGACTTGCAAGGGACCAGCTAGACCTGAAGTTGCTAGGAAAAGGCGTCCAAAGAAGCCCATATAAAATGCAACACAAGAAGAGGTGGCATTGACACAATCACTGCCTCAGGAAGAAAATGCAACACAGGTAACTAGGTGTACAAAGTTTTGGGTTGTATTCATGTGTAATTTTCTTATGACATTTATTTTATTCCAGACTCAGGAACCAGTTGAAGGAAACCAACAACCCATTCATGGAACGCATACTACAGACTCTGCAATTCCACAAGAGACTAATCTGTCTCATATGAATTTTGTAAGGGACCATTTTGGTCCACTAAACATTTTGTAAGGGACCATTTTGGCCCACGATATTTACATGTTCAAAATTCCTCACTGGTTTGAACTGTCTGATTTCAGGAAATGAGTGATCAGAGTACACCACCGCTGCCACCAGCTATAAGGCCAACACCTATCAGGCCACGTGGGATAGTTAGACCACGTTTAACTCTACCCCCTTTCACCCCAAGTCCTTCATCAGCAGTGGGAATACAATCAATACGACCACCACCACCTCCAGTTAGGTCATACAGAGCTCCAACATATGCTCAGGGTGAGGGAACTGTGTCAAATGAGACATTGGCAGCAACAAGTAGTGGGACTGCAGAGAGGCTATTCAAGTTCATTCCAACACCTGGATACAAACCACCACCACCATTGCAAGATAATGGCAAGAAGAAAAAATGAAGAGTGAAGTGACAATGCAGAAGGAATTGAGCAACAGATTGAATACATTTGGACATTTGGTCCTTTTTTTGAGTCTTCACTAGTTTACTAGGTTATATGTTCTAGTTATTTATGACAATGTTTTTTGTTTTATCTTGTTGTTTGGTACATTATAAGGTTATTTTGACAATGACAGGATATATTTGTAATGAATTGACAATGCATATGAATGAAAAGTACATTTTGGAGTTATTTTGTTGGTATTATTTACCTTTCACCTCTTTTACAACTTTGATTAGAAAAACAGAAATTTATATTTCATTATAAAAGCCAAAAGGCATGGATTACATAACTTTTTCACCCAAATATTACAACCACATACTAACCTAACTTTCCATGACATTTACACTACTTCCATACATAAAATATCATAACCATAACAACAAAAACCAAGACAACCCCTATCACAACTCTAAATGATCTTTGGAGATAAAAAACATCTCTAGATATAAGCAACATCTTGACTTGCATTTCATTCGTCTTTGCTTTCATCTCGGTTATTTCCATCTCCACCTGAGGAATTCTCCCATCTCCCATCTCCCATCTCCATCTCCATCTCCTTAAGTCTCTCTTGTTCCATTTGTGCCTCATATATATCCACCCACACAAATGTGCCACAATGTGGTTTCTTCTCCTGCAACCAAAACCAGCAAGAATGTAAAGATGACAGGCCAACCAATATGGAACTAAAGTAAGGGATTCGTTACCTTATATAAAGGGCAGCCATAGAAGGGTCTGTTTGGGTTTTTCAGTGTTCTTGAAGTGCTGATGACACAAGGTCTCTTACAAATGCAACATGGAGGAAGGAACTTTGGGGTTACAATGCTTGCGGCAGCACTCCAACTATAGTCACGGCTGGACACATTGTTAGACGCCCGACTCATTTTAATGCCGGTCCAACAATGGAAGGGGGGCGAAATAGAAATTAGGGATTCAATAAGAATTGATGAGGGAAAGGGTGCGCAGTGCCAAGGGTAGTGATCGGATAGGGGAAGGAGAATAAGAATGTTTATAATCGCGAGGGAGAACAAGTCCTAGGGTTGGGAGGAGAAACACGGTGAAACGTCGATGGGAGGAGAACGAAACTGGAGGAAGAAGAAGGAAATTCAGTTCCCCTGGGAGGAGAAACGACATTCGTTTTGGTTTCTACTGTACTGGTGGGTTTTTTTAAAAAAAATTTAAATCATAATTTCCATGGTGGCAGCCCCATGAGAAATGGATACTGACAAGTCAGCAAAAACGTGGGCCACGTAAGCTGGTAACCTGCGGTCAAAGGTGATCAACTCATAGATGGACTAATCTGTCCTGGTAAACACATTCTTAAGGACTAAATGGATAGCTTTTTTTTGGATAGGGATTATTTCAGACTCGATTGTTTTTCTCAGGGACCAAATTGGGCCTTTAGTCTTTTATATATTATTTTGGAAAATTAGCGGGTACCATTGACAGTTTTCCGGTTACCGCACCGGCTGAGAACAACACTATTTTTCGAAACATTTTATAAATGTATTGTTGTGCACTGGGATTTTATATCTCATTATAAGTGTTGTTTTCAGAGCCCGATGACATCGCTGTTGAGGATCCAGAGATCTGAAGAGTTATCTTTGATTAGCTAGTTGGATAGTAATGTAGTATGGTTTAGAGTATTATGTGGACGACGTTCTTTGGTTTACATACTATTTTTCTCAGATTGTAATTAGACGCCCGGTTTTGAGGCTTTTAGTTTTTATTCAAATGATTGTATTTAATAATATTTTTCAATACTTTGTAAATACTATTATTTTATTTAATACGAGGTATTTTCATACTTATTTATTTGAGAAAAATTTTATGACTTGTATTTTTTTAATTAAATGTTTTGAAGGATTTTTATTGAAATTAATTTGGGTTACTAATGTAACGAAGGGCGTTACATTTTTGGTATCAGAGCAGTTCGATTCTAAATCGGACTGTGGCATTGGGGCTTTTCTAAAACAAAACTTGGGCGCATAGGATGTTTGTTAGAGTTATAAATGTTGCATGCTATTCTTTGGGATATTGGACCTGATCAACCCAGTATTTCATTGGTAGTGAGCATATTTATGGCGACTAATAGGCGAGGGACGAACATTGCACTTGCACCAGTTTTGGATCGTATAGCCAGAGCTATGCAAGCGCAGGCGGAGACTCTTCGTCAACTGAATGGGAATGAAGGCATTCACTAATGGAGTGGTGGCAACCTAGGACCCTAAGCACGTGGGACTTTTCGAATTCAAGAAGAATAATCCGCCATCATTCCGAGGCAGTTTAGATCCGAAGGGGACTGAATTTCTTGAACTCGTACAGGAGAAAAGTTACTCTATTGTTTGTTTCAGGAGAAACACATTCTTTGATATATCTTTCATGTGTGAAATTTGGAGTTACCTATCTTTCGTTTGTCCTTTGATTCATGTATTTCTACTTCTATTGGGGGATAATCTTATTACTTTAGCTCTTGTTTAAATTGTTTCTTGTGCATCGGGATGTGCCTTATGTCATTGATCTTATTTGTTATCTACGTTTGGGTTAGATGCTATTCTTGATAAAGAGTGATTGTCGTTTAGACTTGTTGTCATAAAGTACTCTAATAGAACTATTTTTATTTTTGTTGCCTCTTCACAACCAATGTCTATTGATCCATCGGTGTCAACCCTTATTGTATTTGTTGTTTCATCTAATAAGTGCATAGTTGAGGGAACTCAATGATCAATACATACTCTAGTTTTCTGGTAAGGTGGAGATTCATAGTGACGTGACAGTAATACTTATAGCATGTGACTAAAACACTTTCTTAAAACCTCAATGGAATGAATTAATGAAGTATGTGATTTCTTGATTTGTTTTGATGTTTTTTTTAAATGTGGAAATTGATGTTTTCACTTGTAAATTTGTCTATTATGAAGAATCGGGGTTTTGATATTCTTGATTATTGACTTGGGATTATTAAAATGTTTTAATGTTATTTGATGAATTTTTTAATTTTATAAAGAAGCTTTTAATTTGTAGTTTTGTTTCTTTTGTTATGGTGTATATGTGGCTTCTCAGTTTTATTTTCGTACAAAATGTGTAGTCATATCTCATTTGCATTTACGTATCGTCACTTGAATTGATTTGTTATATTCCATGTTTAATTGTTTCCCTGTGAAGTGCTGCTTCATTTTGTCAAGTCATTTATGTTTTCCACTTTACCAAATTCAAATCATACTTAATTGGAATCACAATTTGCTCATGTTTCCTGACACACTGTTTCCTGGTGCAATGATTTTTTTTTATCGGATCCTATTTAATTTTTTGTTTAATTATAGTATGAGTCAAATTCCACTTTAACTATTATTAAGAAATATGTTTGATTTTGTAATATGTTTTGAGTTCTTTTAGTGAAAAAAAAAATTTGACGGGAATATGAGGCTATGTGTGGACAATATGCAATTTAACAAAGTAACCATTATGGATATGTATCTTTTCCTAGGAGAGATGACCTTAGAAAATAGATTAAGCGAGTGTAGTTTTTTTAGACCAGAAATTGCAATCTCTTTTGGATCAAGAGAATTATGTGTTATTTGTTAATAGTCTAGTGTTGTTTAATAATGTGATCATTGTTCCTAAGGAGGGGAGACTTGAAAAAAAAAATTGTTAGAAGAGACACATAAAGGAACGTTAACCATACATCTCGGAATAATAAAAGTGGATGTTGTATATATATGCTCAAATTTTATTATTATGTTGTAATTTGGTTATACAATTGTTTTTTTTAGAATCACTTTCCTTGGAATTTCATATTGCCTCTCAAGTGATCAGATATTAATCGCGATTAATATACCCCTAGGATTTGTTTTCCATATATACCAATGGCATGCCTAATCCTAACAAACTTATATTTTTTCAAAAAGTAAAAAATGTTATTTCTTATTTGCATGTGTCTACTCAAAGATAAAGATGGAATTGATTTCTTAGTACTATTGCGGTATATATTTTAATAGTTGTTTCTGCACAATGTCTGCACAATTTAATTGCAAATTTATTAAATCTTATTCTCCATTTTGTTATCACATTTCTTTTAAGTTAGATCTTCTTATCAACTGTAGGTGAAACTATTTTTTTTTTCTTGTGAAATTATCATCTTGGGCTAAGATAAGAATTAGTATGTGGATAATGCTACTACTTTTCATTTCTTTATTTTTCTTATTTATAAAATTCATACATTATGTAAATAATATAAAAAATTTGGTGTAGAGTTTGTAAGAGATCTATTATATCTACGTATGGATGATATAAAACATTACTTCTTTTTCTTTTGTGGATTGTTTGCCATAAATTTAATTTGTGAGAATGCTTATAATGATGAAATGCAAGTAAATGTATTCTAATTATAAGCGGATGGACGAAAACAAATTCTTAAGTGCATGGTTTTATTATATAGATGTTCTAGCAGACTTCATTTAATTTTTTTCTTGGGGGTTAATAGAGGTTATTTTTTGTGGGACTTACCTCCCAGCTTCATTTTAGGATACTTTAATCGGAATAGGTTAAGTTTTTCTAATTATAGATTCATATAAATTTTTGTGACGTGGGTTTGGTTTTGCTTTGCCCACCATATTTTTGTTTATTTTGATTTTTTTAAATATTTTTTGGTGTGTTGCAAGTGATTTGCAAGGGATTGCGGTACCAAGGTGGGAGTGGCTCATCTACAGTGATACTTTTGCATGTCGAATATTTTTTTTTGTTTTTATTTAAAAATAAAATAAAATATAAAATATATTTTTTATAGTTAAGGTGCCATGAAATGTATACTTATTATCTGGTGAAATAGTTAATGACTATATATATATATATATTGATGATGTGATTAGGAAAGGTAGGGTCCCCTTTATGTTAGTACGGAGTAGGTGAGAAGATATTGTTAATATCAGATTTAATCAAAGATATCGCAATTAGGATTAATAATTGAGGGAAAGATGTGCATTGCGCAGAATAGATAAAAAGTGTTATATATGTCGACAAGGAAAGAAAGCATTTAGAATTTTCGGAAGAGAAACATGTAATCTTGAGAGGCACTCTTAAGTTTTGGATGGGGAGGTCAATGTCATTCAGAAAACTAACTCTTTGTTTCATGGGAACTTTCCTAACTCTCGAAAGAGTCGTGCCCGTTGCTTACCAATTGGCTCTTCTGCCACAATTGGCAAATCTTCATGATGTTTTCCATGTGTCACAACTTATAAAATATGTACCTGATGAGTCTCATGTGATAGCTCCTGAGTCTTTACAATTGAAGGATAATTTGATCTATAAGCCTAGGCCTAGTCAAATCTTGGACAAGGGCACAAAGACTCTAAGGAACAAGACAATTCCATTGGTGAAAGTGTTATGGGAAAGGATTAACTCCGAAGGAAACTACTTGAAAGATGGAAGAGGACATCGTATGTCAATACCCAGATCTTGTTGTTTAAAGTAAGATAACCTTTATGTTTGGTTTTCAGCATATGTTACAATATGTGTGTGAGTATGTGATGAATTTCGGGGACGAAATTCTCTAAGGAGGGGAGAAATGTAACATCCTAAAAATTCAAATATAATTATTTTAATAAAAAAAAAGGGTAGTATAAGAGTTTATTATAATTGTTTTCTTTATAATAAATATCCAGTGGGTTCCACAATAATGTAAAATTAATTTAAAAAAATAAAATAAAAATAAGGATAAGAACCTATCCTGGACTAAATTAATGCGGCAATAATGATAGAAAACATAAGCATATCAAGGCTCATGCTGTGTTACCCATTTTAAATAGATAGTTTGAGTGTTTTAAGCCAAATTTCGTATAATATGACTAGATAATAAACTTCAGATCGATATTTCATAACCAAATAGAACTTGTTTGAATTCGAGATCTGCATAAGAAATATAGCCCTGTCTCTGAGCTTTCCATAGACACCAAATTCTTCCAAATTGGATTCTTGTAGCTCAAGTTATGACCAAATTCATACATACTATTCATGTTCCAGCGCCAGAACCGTTTTTTTAAATTCTATCCACGTTTTGACTATCTAAACGCCAGTTTCAGATTTTATGGTTTTCATAACATTTGTAGAAAATTCTTTTGTCTTTCCAACAATATAAAATTTATAATTTTTGAATGTCTATAACTCAAGATATGTCCGAAATACAACACCATATGCAGAGTAAGCGGGCTTAACACGTTTTTACACGTTTTGGGCTATTGGGGGCTCTATAAATAAAATTTTAACACTCTTAGGGTGCGTTTTTGAATCCTAATTACACCTAGAAACTCAGAAATGGCTAAAAAGAGAATAAATTCAAGGATTAAGAAGAGATAGTTGTGGAAGAGGGAGTCTAGGAAGAGGAAGATGATGATAACTCTTGGCAAACGTTAGGATTCGCAGTAGGAAACGCTTAGAGCTATTTGGAGGTCTTCATGAGGTGAGTAACAATACTTTTTACGAACCCTTTCTATGGTATATATGATTGCTTGTGTTGACAATGAATTACCATATGAAATTGGGAGTTTTTAATTGATTTGATGCATATTGCCAGTAACCTAATTTCTAAAATTGGGGGTTTTTGTTAAAAGGGGAATAAGTTGATTAATTGATGTTTTAAGATGCTTATTCATGTATAATATATTGTGATATTCGTGATTGCTTGTTGTTGGGAGAAATTTATTTGTTTAATTCGTGGAAATTAGTTTGTTACATGCATGAGACATGACATATTTGAGTTATAATATGTTGGATGATGTTTGCCGTAATACCACCTATGATAGGGGTATCGAAAAGTAATACCACCATAATGAGGTATCGAAAGTAACATCCCCATATAATTAGGATGTCGAAAAAGAGCAATACCACCTAAAAAGGGGTATCGAAAGTAACACCGCCACACGTTGGGGTGTCGAAAAGGGAGAAATACCGCCATGTGCACATGGGAGGTATCGAAATAGAAATGTCCCCGACAGGAGGGTGACATCGAAACGTTCCTCATGAGTAGGGGTGGGCAATGGGACGCCATTGTCGTGTGATGTGTGAGACTTATGGCATGCCGGCAAGAGACCAATTTAGTTATGAGGCCTTCGAGCCACTTGGATTAATTTAGAATTTACTTGGTATGTGGAATGTGATACATTGAGATAAGTTGTTGTTACGTTATATGCTATTGAGTTGATGAGATTTTTGTTGTTATTAAAAGTATTTTTTTATATATTATTTTGGAAAATTAGCGGGTATCATGGACAGTTTTTCCGGTTACCGCACCGGCTGAGAGCCACACTATTTTTCGAAACATTTTATAAATGTATTGTTGTGCACTGGGATTTTATATCTCATTATAAGTGTTGTTTTCAGAGCCCGAGGACATCACTGTTGAGGATCCAGAGGTCTGAAGAGTTATCTTTGATTAGCTAGTTGGATAGTAATGTAGTATGGTTTAGAGTATTATGCGGACGACGTTCTTTGGTTTACATTCTATTTTTCTCAGATTGTAATTAGATGCCCGATTTTGATGCTTTTAGTTTTTATTCAAATGATTGGATTTAATAATATTTTTTAATACTTTGTAAATACTATTATTTTATTTAATACGGGGTATTTTCATACTTAGTTATTTGAGAAAAATTTTATGACTTGTGTTTTTTAATTAAATGTTTTGAAGGATTTTTATTGAAATTAATTTGGGTTACTAATGTAACGAAGAGCGTTACATTGACTACAGTATAATACAACTAGAAAGTTTGAAATTTTGACCAACTTATATGGCAATTTGATTGGCCCAAAATTTGCCACATATGTAGTGTAGTGGGTGGTGTAAAATATGGGTGGTGCACCATAGCCCAATCCGGATTAAAGATTTGCCCAATCATACATGATACACCCCAAAAATTATATAAAGATTAAAGTAATATACCTTACACCAATTCTCGATTTGATTCCTGTTCCAGCCAAATATCTCGGGTATGAAATACTCGGCCGAACGAGGATTAGTGGGGTGTTTTTGGATTGTGCTTGACAGAATATGGATTCTGCTCCTACGTATCCAAAAGGGAATCAAAGCAAACGTAGTTCTAGAATGAGGGGTAAGTCCCCTATTTATAGTTGTTCTCTCAGGATCAGGCTCCGAAATAAGCGGAGGAATATTTGGATCAGATCGCGATCATGGGGAGAGATATCCGGAGCCTGATTGTCCGGAGTGGCATTATGGCCAGCGAGATATTCGGCCCAGTTAGCTGCGGATGGATAGCTTAGGGCCGAGTAGTTATTCTCGGGTGTCAGGTGTGCTGACATGTCCTCGGCTTCGGAGGAGTTTGGGTCAAGGCCCACTCGCGGGGGTAAGCTCGGTTGGTCCGATGTATAGACGAGTTCTCGGTCTTACATTCTCGGTCTGTACACAAGCCCCCCGAGCTCCGAGCTTGAATAAGCGAAGGAGCTGATACGTATGAAAACCGAGCTTATTCTTCGGTTATGCAGTTATCCACATTCTCAGCTGTCATTTCAATCAAGTCTTCTCTCTCTCGCCGGAGAAAGCAATTATTCCCGTTACTTCTTCGGCACGCCACAGACAAGAAACCCTAGAGTTCCGCGCCCATTTAATGGGGGGAAAATCAAAAGTCGCATCGGGACAATCAAAAGTCGCGCCCCTTTTTGGGCCCAACGGACAATGGGCTACCAATTGCAGGCTATAAATACCTCCTCCGGCGCCAACTCCCTCCTACTTCGCTTACCCTTCTCCGTCATTCACCCTCGTCTTCCAAGCTTCTGCCCTTGTTCCTCTGCTTGTCATCCTCCAGGTACGCTCCGTCTCTTCTCTTCCTTCGTGCTTCTAAGCTCTGTTTCTGATCTTCGGACATGAGTTCATCTATGTCTTCTGAGTCAAATACTTCGCCTCTGGTTGAGGGTGAAGTTTCCCCAATTGGGGGATCCCTTTCTGTTTCTTCTGTTCCTTCGCGGGAACTGAGCGTTGGGGAGGCGGAACCATCCTCCTCCGGGTCATCTTCGACTGACTCAGATTCTTCCGAGTCTGATTCGTCTAGGTCTGGTTCTCCCCCTCCTAGAGTGTCCAAACCCGCCGCCCGTAAACAACGCCTTAGGGTTCCTAAAGACCCTATTCCCGATATAACCCTTCCCGGGTATACCTGGGTTAAAGGGGAGGTTGGAACCTTTTTTTCTGACTACCAGACTCCTGATTCTATTGTTGAACTTCGGTCCCATATCAATATCTCAGCCTCAGGGGACGAGTCTGAGTTTATTTGCTCTCCGTGCACGAGCACCGAGTGTGTCTTTCTAAGGGCTCGCCCTTCCGAGCCTCCCTTTACATACATGTATAAAACACTTTTTGACAAACTGCATGTGTCTCTTCCCTTTACTGAGTTTGAGTGCGATGTTCTGAGAACCATGAACGTCGCACCTACTCAGCTTCACCCTAACAGCTGGGCTTTTATGAAAGCCTTTCAGATTCTATGTAAATACATAAAGATAGAGCCTACCACTCCGAAGTTTTTGTATTTTTATCAAACCAGATTTGGCGAGAAAAAGGGATGGGTATCCCTTAATGGGTTGAACCGAAGAGGTCTTCTTAGTTTATTCGCCTCGTCTTATAAAGACTTCAAGGTTGGCTTCTTCCGTGTTCGCCCTTCGAGTTCTCATACTTCCCACTTTTTTGACGAGAATAAACATGCCAAGTTTCCTTTATACTGGCAATCCTCTCCCACAAAATTCGTCGGCTTCGAGTATCGTTCCCTGCCGGCCGAGGATAGGCGGGATATAGATGTACTAGAGGGTCTTCCTCGGCCCCTCCATTGTGCACGCCTTATGAAACTCCCCTTCTCCTCCACCCCAAGGTCCGATCTTAAAAGTAAGTGCTCGGCTTTTTAGTTTCTTGAGTATTTTCTGCCTGTGTTGTTATACTAACAACTCTTTCTTTTTGACAGTCATCATGGGAAAGTTCGACTTTTCAAAGCTTGTCAAGGCTGGTGTTGGTAAAGAGGGTCAGGGTCCCTCTTCAGCCGAGAAGAAGCAGAAAAGACCTCCTCCCACCAAGGTTTCTGCGAAAGGGACTTCGTCATCTGCCCCTCAAAAAAGGAAGAGGGCAGAGGTTGAAGTGGTGGCCGAAGATTCTCCCCTTCCTGGCCCAAGCTCCCCTCGCCCCACTACTCAGGGGACGCAAATCGTGGGGCGAGAACAGCCACTTTCTACCCCCTCGAGCCGAAATGGTACAACACCACCCTGAAGGCGGGGACTTCATCTCTCTGGGGTGAAGACTTCAACCCCTCCTCCTCTTTCGACTCGACCCTCTTAAAAGCCGCTGATCTTCGGCTTATCAAGCAGCAGGGGGCCCGATCCAGCATGGAGGCCCTCTCGGTCTACTGCCTTCGTGCTGCGGCTTTGGCTCGTTTCTGTAGCCGAGAGGTGACGGAGACCGAGAGGAAGTCTCAGCAATTGGAGTCTGAGTTCGCTGCTATTGAGAGGTTGAAGGGGGATATTTCCCGGATTGCCTCCGAGAATGAACGCTTGACTACCACCATCGCCGATATCAACACTCGGAACGCCGAGCTAGATTCTCGGGCGAAATTGGCCGAGGAAAGCAGAGCTCGAGTGGAAGAAGACAAGGCTCGTGAAGAAGAAAAGGTCAAAGAGGCTCAGGCTGAGATTGATCAGCTCAAGGCTGCCTTGGAGGCTGAGATTCGGGCCAAGATACTTGCTTGAGGAGGACGTACGGGAGGCCACCCGCTGCATTGTCATCGAGCACCAGAAGGTTTTGACAAAGGCATTGCCCAAGCCGAGGTTCTGTTCCCGGCATCGACCTTTCGGGAGCCGATGTGAATATGTAGGTGGTAAATGGGGAACTTGTTCCCATCATTCCCGGGGGGGAGGAAGAGGTGGAAGTAGTGGGGGGGTATCCGGACGATCATGTAGAGGCGGAGGAACGCCACCGGGGAGTAGTGCATTAATAGTTTTTTGTTCCTCTTTTGTCTTGGGCTCATGCCCTTGTAACCCGATTACTTGAATGAATATTATTATCATTTTGCTGATTCTTTGTTATGTTCGGCTTGTCCATCGAATGTTCGGCTAAGGCCGAAATACTCCACCGTCCAAAATGGACGGTGGTCATTATACGAAAAGCACGTGTATTTCATTTTGCGTTGTCATGCATTAAATGCTTTTGGGAACCGTAATGGGTTCACGCAATCGCTGCCTTTCGCTTGGTTTCGAGGTTTGTTTTCCCAACAAATTCTCACACATTCTACTTCTTTTTGTGCCTATAAATAGGGCCCTTCCCATTTGTTCATTCCTCATCCTTTTCTATCAATCAAGTTCGCTTCTTACTTCTCTTCCACCCGAGTAGTTCCATGCTAACAACAGGGGTTTACGTTCCCCTCTCCCAGTTGACATCCTTTTTTGGGTTTCACATCCGCCAAAAAGGATGTAAGTGGGAGACGGGATCCAGAATTCCTTGATCCTTCAAGAAGGATGTCGACTGGGAGAATAATAATCTTCGGGAGTCGAGAAAGGGGTAGCGGCCGTCTACTCCCTGAGTTGGCCGAGCACCTCATCGTCCAGCTTTCTCAGGGGGGAGTGTGAACTACAGCCTCCCTTGAGAGAGCGTGATGGCGTTGAATCGGGGGCACTGGGGGCCGAATGGCCCTTATTTTCAATTTCGGCTTTCAACCTCAGCGCTGCACTCAGTCCCGTGAATGTACTTTTCAAGAGTCAAACTTAGCTTTATTTTTGCTCATTGTACTCGGTTTCCTTGAATGTATCACTCGGCTTTATTTTTGTATTATTGTACTCAGTTTCCTTAATAAAACAATGGCTCATACTTGGCCTTTACGAATTTTGTTTTTTGCGCACATTCAGCTTTACTATTTTCGTAGCTTGAACTCAACGTAAATAACTATAAAGTAGCTCGGATTCGGCTAGTAAGATCGTACCTGACCTTTATACTTAACTTTACGGCTCGTACTCGGCCATGAGGCTCTGACTTGGCCTTTGGAATTGAACGGCTCGGTCTCGGCCGCCGGGCTCATACTTGGCCCCTCTGACAACGGCTCGTACTCGGCCGCCGGGCTCATACTTGGCCCCTCTGACAACGGCTCGCACTCGGCCGCCGGGCTCATACTTGGCCCCTCTGACAACGGCTCGCACTCGGCCGCCGGGCTCATACTTGGCCCCTCTGACAACGGCTCGCACTCGGCCGCCGGGCTCATACTTGGCCCCTCTGACAACGGCTCGTACTCGGCCGCCGGGCTCATACTTGGCCCCTCTGACAACGGCTCGTACTCGGCCGCCGGGCTCATACTTGGCCCCTCTGACAACGGCTCGCACTCGGCCGCCGGGCTCATACTTGGCCCCTCTGACAACGGCTCGCACTCGGCCGCCGGGCTCATACTTGGCCCCTCTGACAACGGCTCGGACTCGGCCGCCGGGCTCATACTTGGCCCCTCTGACAACGGCTCGTACTCGGCCGCCGGGCTCATACTTGGCCCCTCTGGCAACGGCTCGCACTCGGCCGCCGGGCTCATACTTGGCCCCTCTGACTGGCTCGTACTCGGCCATTAAAATAGGATGTCTGCAAAATAAAGACTTCGGCAAGGCAAGGAAAAATAGAATCATATAATAAATTCTGCTTTTTATTGAATGGAGTCCGCGGTGTGCCTCGTTAAAACCTCCCCGGTCAAAACCCATTTTGGGAAAAAATACCGAGGTAGGAAAAAGAGTACAACACCCGACTATATACATCAGCTGTAATAAAACTTCAAATGAGAGGCATTCCAAGTCCTCGGGATAGGATTTCCCGATAATTCTTCTAACCTATAGGCCCCGTTCCCCAGGTTTTCAACTACTCGGAACGGTCCTCCCCAATTTGCTGCTAACTTGCCTTCCGTGCGGTCCTTCCTTGCTTCCCCTTTTACTCTCAGCACTAAGTCTCCGCGCAGAAAACTCCTCGGCCTTACCCTTGAATTATACCTTCTAGTGGCTCTCTGTTTGCAGGCTTCTTCTCTGATTCTGGCTTCCTCCCTAACCTCTTCTACCAAGTCAAGTTCGATCCTCATATTGCTCTCATTGTCGTTCGGCTCGTGTTGCACACGTCGGAAAGACGGTTCCCCAACCTCTACTGGGATCATGGCGTCGGTTCCGTACGTCAGCCTGAAAGGTGTTTCTTGAGTGGTAGATTGAGGCGTACAGTGGTAGGCCCAGAGAATACTCGGTAACTCCTCCGCCTGTGCTCCTTTAGATCTTCCTACTCTTTTCTTCACTCCCGAGGATGATCTTGTTAGCTGCTTGGCCTGCCCATTGGTTTGGGGGTGCTCAACGGATGTAACCTGGTGCTTGATACCGAGGTTGTCATAGAATTCTCGTAGCTTCTTATCCACAAATTGTCTTCCGTTGTCGATGAACGATTACGAAGGGAATTCCGTGCCTACAAATAAGGCTTTTCCACACAAATTTCTGCACCTTCTCGGCGAGTAATCTTAGCCAAAGGCTCTGCCGACCCATTTGGTGAAGTAGTCCACTGCTACCAGTAGGAATTTGACTTGGCCTTTGGCTACTGGGAAAGGCCCCAGTATGTCCATTCCCCACATTGTAAACGGCCAAGGCGAGTTTAATGTGTGAAGTTCTTCAGGGGGGTATGATTTACATTGGAACATCTCTCGGCACTCATCACACCGCTCGTCCACTCCATGCAATCAGCTCTAAGGGTAGGCCAATAATACCTGCTTCGGACTATCTTGGAGGCCATTGATCTGCCTCCGCTGTGAAAACCAGCAATTCCTCGGTGAACTTCTTCCATGACATACTTAGATTGGGCCTTGGTCAGACATTTTAGCAAAGGTGACGAGAATCCTCGCTTATACAGCTCTCCGGCGATTATGGTGAAATGACTCGCCCTTAGCCTGACTTTCCTGGCTTCAGTCTGATCCGCGGGTAGAGATTCTGAGGATAAGTACTCCCGGACAGGTGTCATCCACTCTCGGTCAACCAACTCGTTGGCCATCACCTCTTCTCGTCCCAATGCTTGGTTCGTTGAGGGTTTCTTGGATAACCGCTTACGTGGTGTCCCGGTTTCTTTGTCTTGGCAAGCTTAGACAGAAAATCAGCCCGAGTGTTTTCTTCTCGGGGATATGCTCAATGGTGAACTTTTCAAAGCCGGAGATTAGCTGGTTAACCTTACACAAATATCTCGGTGAGTCGAGGTTCCTTCGTCTCGATAGCCCCTGGATATTTGTCCTATGACTAGTTGTGAATCACTTCGCACTTGACAGCCTTCGCCCCCATTTCATTCGCCAGCCTTAGTCCTGCTATCAGAGCTTCATACTCGGCCTGATTGTTCGAGGTTTTGAACTCGAATTTCAGCGATTGTTCCAATATCAAATCTCCTGGTCCTTCCAGAATCACCCCCGCTCCACTGCCCCTGATATTTGAGGATCCATCCACATATAGATTCCACCATGTATTCTCAGCCTCTGGTTGTGGATGGAGCTCGGCTATGAAGTCAGACAGGCATTGTGATTTCAGGGGTCCTCTCATCTCGTATTTCAAGCCAAACTCGGACAACTCTACTGACCAAGCAATCATACGCCCCGCCAACTCGGGTTTTTTGAGTATCTGTTTGATGGGGTGATCTGTCTTGACAACCACTTGGTGACTCTGAAAGTACGGGCGCAACCGCCGAGCTGCAGTCACCAAGGCTAAGACCAGCTTCTCAATAACTTGATACCGAGTTTCGGCATCATGGAGCACCCTGCTGATGAAGTATACTGGCATTTGGGCTTTCTCTACTTCCTGCACGATGACTGCGCTAATGGCATTCTCGGAGGCTGACAGATATAGATACAATTCTTTCCCCGAGATGGGCCTTGTTAATATCGGCGGGGAGGACAGAGAGTCCTTGAAGTCGACAAAAGCCTTTTCGCAGTCCTCGGTCCATTTGAAGGTTTGGGGCTTCTTCAGCAACTTGAAGAAAGGCCGAGCTTTCTCTGCGGATTTGGGTAGGAAACGAGATAATGACGCCAGCCGTCCTGCCAATCTTTGTACTTCTTTAACGTTCTGCGGGCTTCTCATCTCAATTACGGCCCGGCACTTATCGGGATTGGCTTCAATTCCCCGGTGGGTAAGCATAAAGCCGAGGAATTTACCCCCATGGACACCGAAAACACACTTTTCCGGATTGAGCCTCATGTTGAACCTTCTCAACTGCTGAAATATTTCTTCCAGATCTAAAGGGTGGCGGCTGGGGTCATCAGATTTCACTACCATGTCATCTACATATACTTCCATGGTCCTGCCAATTTGCTTCTCAAATACTCGGTCCATGAGTCTCTGGTACGTAGCTCCCGCATTCTTCAAATCAAACGGCATTACTCAGAGCAGTGAATTTGACCCTTCGGTAATGAAGGCTGTTTTCTCCTCATCCGGGGTACATTCTAATTTGGTTGTACCCGAGTACGCATCCAAGAAGCTTAAAATTCTATATTCGGAAGCCCCATCAACCAGCTGTCAATGCTCGGCAAGGGATAAGAGTCTTTTGGGCATGCTTTGTTCGAGATCCGTATAATCGATGCACATGCGCCACTTGCCGTTTGCTTTCTTGACGAGAACGACGTTGGCCAACCATGTGGTGTATTCTACTTCTCGGATAAAGTTGGCCTTGACCAACTTCGCCGTCTCCTCTTCGACCACTTTTCTCCTCTCTTCACCTAATCTCCTCTTTCTTCGGGCCATCAAGCCTCGGGACAGATTGCCAATTTATGGCATAAAAAGTTGGGATCAATTCCCGGCATGTCGAGATGTGGTCCACGCAAATAGATCGGCATTTCTGCGCGAGTACTTGTTTTATTTCTTCTTTCGAGTAGGTTCAAGGTGACCACCGAGCTTGGTACACTGCTCAGCCGCGCGCCGAGTTGGAATTTCTCTAGCTCCTCAATAGGTTGCGGACGTTGTTCCTGCACGTCCATCCTGGGATCCAGTTCAACGGAGTTTACTGAACTCACCGCCTTGTCCTTCCCCCTGTCTAGGGTTTCTACTGGTGCGGGTTTAAGTTTGCTCACCCTCAAACTATCAGCGTAGCACTGTCTCGCCATCCTCTGATCTGCTCGGACAGCCACTATATCTCCTGAGCTGGAGGGGAACTTCATCGTGAGGTGGGGGTAGAGACCACGGCCCCTAACTCGTTCAGGAGGACGGCCTTCCGATCAGGATATTATACGATGTAACTGCGTTTACCAACACATACCTGACCATGATGGTTTTAGAAGCTCTGCCATCACCAAAAGTGGTCAAGAGGTCAATATATCCCCGAGTATCAACCTGCTCCCCTGCGAAACCAACGAGTTTACTGTCATACGGCTGAATCGATTTCTCCGGGATCCCTAGCTTCTGAAAGGTTGAGTAGTACAATATATCCACGGAGCTCCCCTGATCGACGAGGGTTCTTTTGACCGAGAAGTTGGCCAACTGTACGGTGATCACCATGGGGTCATCCTGGTTGGGATCTACTCCCACGAAATCATCATCAGAAAAGATAATAGGGGGGGAGCTCCGGGGAGGCTTGCCAGATACCGAGTTAACTGCCTGGATGGCCCGCAGATGTCTTCTCCGAGCTGAACTTGTGGTGCCTCCCCCCCGCGAACCCTCCTGAGATGGTGTTTATCACCCCCCGAATGACATTATCCTCTTCCCGTCTTTCATTTTGCCTTTCTCTGGTCTCTACTCTCTCCTCATTTCTTCGATCGCCGCCCGTCCTCGGGCTTCGGTCCACCCTCTCTTCTTCTCGTTTCCCCCACGCCTCTCACTTGTTGTTGTTGTTTCTTCGGACAAAGTTGCCGAGGTGACCCGCCTGAACCAGCTCTTCAATTTTATCCCGTAGGACCCAAAGCATTCCTCGGTGGTATGGCCATAGTTGCGGTGAAACCGACAATGCTTCTCGCGATCCGCATTTCGGGGTGCGGCCACTCTTTGGGAGCTGCAGAAGCTCCCATGCCAGTACGCTTCTTCGAACACCCGAGCCCTATTTGTGTTGAGGGGAGTATAATGATCATACTTCGGTCCCCTCTGGAAATGCTCGGCTGGGCCTCTCAATCTCGGCTTATCACCCCCTGCCCTCCTCTTATCTCTGCCTTCTCGCCGGTCAGTCTCATCGGTCCGATCCCTTTTCTTGGACTCCTCTACCTCCTCCATATTGATGTAACTCGCAGCTTTTCTTCTCGGTTCGTCCATATCGGCTGGCGGTTTGCGAGCTAAGTACTGCAAAAGGGCCAGGTCTCAACCCGGTCAGGATGGTGTGTAGTGCAACATCGGCACTAAGATTGGGGATGAGTACCGCCTCCTTGCTGAATCTGGCCATGAAGTTGCGCAGGGATTCATTCTTCTCCTGCCTGAAGTTCACCAGGGGAGGCCGAGGTTTTCTGGTGGGCTCGCTCGTGGCAAATCGAGCATCGAACCTCTGCGAATGTGTCAAAAGAGTCCACCGAGGCTGGGGGTAGCTGGGTGTACCAAGTCAACGCTGCCTCCTTCAGTGTGGTTGGGAAAACTTTGCACAGGACAGCATCGTCGTCCGTAAAAAGGTACATTTGCGTGGTGAAGGCGTCCAAGTGGCGCTCGGGGTCCGAGGTGCCATCATATTTGTCAATGTTGATGGGCTTGTAGCTGGCTGGCAAGGGGACCCCCATGATATCATTCGTGAAAGGATGCCTCGGCTACCGCAGCCGTGGCCCCTGTCATTAAGTCTGTTCGTTTGGAGTGAAGATTCTGGGGCCTGCTTAGGGAATCCCTCTTCCTCTTCTCGGTTGTTGTGGTGGGAAGCCCGGAGGCGAGGACCTCCTTCCCGATATAAGTTTCTGGACCCGTCAACCTCGGGAGGTCGGCGCTCTCTTTCATGTGAGGATGAGGCCGACCCTCTCCCTACTCGGCCTCTCTCCCGACGGTCATTCTGCCGGCGGATTTCTTCATTCTCCCTTCTTAGCGCTGCGACCTGTGCGAGAAGCTCCCGACCATCAAGGTTGTCGGTCATTCCCGCTGGGCCTACGGACTGTTCTCCATTATCTCCGTTAACTCCGTGGTTGGCATTCCTTGGCTCCTCCCTCCTGCAATTTCCGCTTCTCGTCCTCACCATTTTTGTGTGGTATGGGAAAATGTTTGCTTCGATCCCCACAGACGGCGCCAAATGTTCCAGCCAAATATCTCGGGTATGAAATACTCGGCCGAACGAGGAGTAGTGGGGTGTTTTTGGATTGTGCTTGACGAAATGTGGATTCTGCTCCTACGTATCCAAAAGGGAATCAAAGCAAACGTAGTTCTAGAATGAGGGGTAAGTCCCCTATTTATAGTTGTTCTCTCGGGATCGGAGCTCAGAAATAAGCGGAGGAATATTTGGATCGGATCGCGATCATGGGGAGAGATATCCGGAGCTCGATTGTCCTGGGAGTGGCATTATGGCGGCGAGATATTCGGCCCAGTTAGCTGCGGATGGATAGCTTAGGGCCGAGTAGTTATTCTCGGGTGTCAGGTGTGCTGACATGTCCTCGGCTTCGGAGGAGTTTGGGTCAAGGCCCACTCGCGGGGGTAAGCTCGGTTGGTCCGATGTATAGACGAGTTCTCGGTCTTACATTCTCGGCCAGTACAATTCCTATATATAAAAAATTATTAAAATGATCTCTATATGTACAAAAAGTCCCCATTTGGTCCCTGCCGTACAAAAATTTACGGACTGATTTAATAATTTTTTGCTCGTATAAGGACCAAACGGGTAATGTATAGGGACCAAATATGGATTTTTTGTATGTATAGGGACCATTTTAATAATTTTTTATATATAGAAACCAAATCGAGAATTTATGTCACGTATAGAAACCAAAGTATTACTTCAACCTTATATAAATATAAGACAATGTGTGAATATATGTAATCAACTTTTTTTTTTTTTTTTTTTTTTATGAATATTCAACTTTGTTCTTTGCGACACAAACTCTGTACCTCTACATGGCGCATATTGTTCAACTCAGTGATGCTATATCCTCTTAACAGATTCTTTTAATATTAACTGAATTACTTAAACTGTAAAATATTGAAAAAATTATTTAATAGGATACTAACGTAAGACACCAATAAATGAATGAATAACCGATTGATAAGTCATAAGGAGTTTGGTTCCCTTTTAACTATTGTTTCGATTTTGAATCTTGTGTACGGAAAAATAGGTGTTGGGGAGAGTTTTGTCCCCTTAAATGAATCTTCCCAGCCTCAAGTCGTCAACTCGAATTACTTGTAGTCCAATACAATTTTCAGATAACGAGGGCCTCATACCATAAAAAAAAAATGAAATGAATAAAGGAAAAGAAATTAGATGGGCTTAAAATTTTATATGGTGTGATTGGGCTGAACTGATAGATGGGCTTGTTTTTAAAAAGTCCATTGGAAAATGTGGACAGTCAAACCGTCCTGTACTCTTCACCCTTTCCTAGTTTCCTTTTTGCAATCCCCGCCTGGCCGCCTCAAAGGTTGGGCTGCCATTGTTGAAAAGTGCATCTACACACCCATTTCCATTCAGGGCTTACCCAATCCAAGTCTCACTCTATGGACTTTCCTCTCTTCTTTTTGTTTGTTTTTTTTTTTGATTAATTCTTCTTTTTGTTTTTAGTTTTAAGAAAATATTAGATCCCTAAAGTGTTTTTGTTAAATTTTTTATCTGAATGATTTGGCATTATTTTTAAGGCTTTGAATGGATAAGTAATTCTTTCTACTTTGGCTTATCTAAGCACCTTATTTTGTTTCCAAACCACCATCTTTCAATATTGGAAAATGCAAATAATTTTGGCTGGGCAGCATACTTTTAAATATATATATATATATATCCAAATTTTTATTTTTTTTTGTAAAAAGGTTTTCTCCATACACAAGAGTCAGGACCCCTGATCACTTGCTTAAGGTGCCCAAGTCCCTTACCACTTGGACCAACCACATGTTGGTATATCTATTCTAAAAGTGAGTAAATAAAGGCGTCCTTTAATCATTTAGAAAGTTAAGATGATGATATAAATTTATCACATTAAAGGTAAATACACCCTTATTTTTTCACAACTGGTGTGTTCTAATATTTTTAATTTTTTAAATAAGTCATAATATTTATATAAGTTTCTAATCCAATTCTCATTAATTATAAAATTTTGTAACTAAGTCGCTGAAACTTTTACCAATAGGGACGGGGAGCATAAGATTAATCTACTGGTTTTCTCTTTTATCCTAGTCTATTCGAAATGGCCATTTGGACAAAAGTGGGACCAAATACACCATTTATTGCAACCTAACTTAACAATGTGGACAAAAACAACTCATTTTTGGTAAGAAATGGCGTCCACAATTTACCACGAGAGCCTCGGGGTCATCCTTTAACATTTCAAACGATATCGATATGTAGTCATACAATAAACCTTTCTCCTTGATATTATATTATTTTTAACTTGGCGTTCTGAATTGTTAAACGAGTGTGCACATTGATAGCGCATATGATTTATTCGAAGCAATGCATTTGTTCTGGTTCCTGCATTAGTCATACCATATGTTGCTTGTAATAGATGGATGATTAATTAACAGTCAGTCTGGTATGCAGGTAAAAAAAAGATGTGAAAATTTCATGAACCACTAACAAAATTTATCTATAAAATTTTCACTTTGATCGTTATGCCATGTAAAACTGAACCGTAGATTGTAGCTTGTTTATTATGAATTAAATGCACTTAATGATTCGTATTTGATATGTTCAGGGATGGAAATGAATCTACTGAAGTCAATTTTTGACGCATGCACATTTTAGTATACTGTTAGTTCAATCATTAAAAGTATTTGAAAAAGTTTAAGATTGATCTAATAATAGATTAATGTATGAATACATGAATGCGTTAAAAATTGAATGTAGGGAATTGGTCCACGGGGACCTGCTGTTTCTTCTATCTGCTGGTGCTGCACATTGAATAATAATCTTAATAGCTAGTAAGAAACTGGAAACGCATAACACCTATGATTGTTAGACAATATCCAAATTTGAAATTAATCACTATTATAACAGTAGATAAATACAAAGGCAAGGAACTAATACTCTAATCTATGGTAAGAAATTAGAGGAATAAAATAAAAGTGAAGGTTCAACAAGGCATATCAAGCATGTGGTTGAACAGAATTATTGAGTTTACTCATGTTGGATCTGCGAGTGACCCTTACATGATACACACTCATACCTAAAAGCACAACAAAAGCAACACCAATTATAATGCCAGCTACACCACCAGGTCCCAATTGTTTCCCACTTTTCTCTGATTTTGAGGCCTTGCTTTCATGAATTTGGGTAGCTTCCACCTCAGCTGCTAAAGGCAGTGGTGAACATTTGGATGCACTACATGGATCTTTGGTCTCAGGCTTTCTTGCATTGGGATGAAAGAAGTTGTATGCTGATGGTGGGAAAGCTTCAGGATTTTCATAAGCAAGTCCATGAGGGGCTCTTTCTTGGGCTATAGCAATTGAGACAAGTGCTAGAGAAAGGAGGAAGAGGAAGGAGAAACTAATGAGATTCATGTTTTTTCTCTTTTGACTTTTGGTTTTGTGTAAATCACTTGGAAGTTAGAAGAAGCAGTAGGACAGGCTTTTATAGTGTTGAGGTCTTGAGGGAAGTGGTTGTTCCTTGGACTTGAATAAAATTTCAAGTGTTGGGAAAATGGAGAATAATGAAAAGAGGGAACAGAATTATGGTTTTAGCTTTTGGTAGTCCCCAACCCCAATATTTAAACTCTGTGTAATTCCCAAACTGCCCATGGTTAAATCTTAATTATGTTCATATTTACAAGTTATTAGTACTTCAAATGAATTTTCTTATTCAACTGATCAATGAATCTTATAGTTTCTTCTCTTTGTTACATGTAATTCTGATGGTGCAATAGATGTAACAACTCTAACTACTTTTAGATTCCAATTAACAACTAGCATTTACATCCATGCCATCTCTACTGCCACTCAAGCCTATTAATGATTTTCTAGTTGAGTTGGTAATCCTTTATTTATGTGGGTTTTTACTGGTTTATTTGTTGCAGTTGCAGTTAAAGAGTGTATTTGGTTGGGGCAGCTGGGACATAAAAGTCATATAGCTTATTGACATGGCCTTATAGATTATTATTTTGTTATTTTGGTTGTCTGGAGGTGGCTCTAAAAATGATGCTTATACTTGAGTAAGTAGGGACTCTTGAGTGCTTATTTTCTCATGGTTCATGTATTTGAGTGCCTTACTCAAATGCATACTATACGAGTAGTTAGGTACTAAGGATAAATAATCAACCATCCTTGCTCGGTTAAAATATTAATCATTCACTATGCATATAATATGCAATCCATCTGGGTATTGGTACATTATAAACTCAGTTTCCTCGTGGTGTCATTCACATGTCAGTAGTAAATTAAACTTTTGTGAACTTTTCATCAATTGCTTATGAGGAGGTAACTTAATAAAATGCCTATGCCTATTATATTAGTGAGGAGGTCTATGTTTTCTTTGCTTACTCGCTAAGTGGAAAAAAAAAGAAAAAAGTAATTGAAGCATGGGGTTGCCTTAGCTTGGAGGGGCAGCAAAGGCCCTGTGTGGCCTGGCCTGCCACATTATTGGCAAGGCACAAAGCGCATGCAAGAAGTGAATAGCAAACGTGTTGTTCTCCCACTCCTCCACTTCATATATGCTATATGATGTTAATTAAACAATTGTGTCGTCCTTCTTGTATTTCAGTTTCAAAAAGTTCTTATATCTTAGGCTTACTCATATAACGTGAGTCTCACTAAATTGACTTATTGAGTCCCGCGCCATATTAATGTGTCTAAACATAGTTTGGTTAGTGCCTAATGCCTACCTCTCATTAGGTGCAAGTGCATGTAACAGAGGTGGTAATTGTTACTATTGCTTTAGTATTTCATTTGGGAGGGTTCATATTTAACATTTGTTTGACGAATACGATTTTTCAAAGTGAATTTATCAATAAAATGAGCAAGTATTTGTAAGGTTAAAATTGTGATAAACTTTGGAAAAAAGTTAAGAACTAATGTACTTTCTAACAAGCTCATCTTAAAACAACTTTTCCCATGTTCAACATATTTGCTAATCAGGTCAATTTCTATGCATTTTCAAGAGTAGCACGTTGATGGCCAGTCCACTTCTTTTTCTTTCGGGACACTGACTCGTACTCATAATGATTAATGGCCTATAGTCACCGCAAAACTCTGCCTTGGCATCCTCCATATGGACTATGGCATAATCCCTTTCATCTGGCTTTAATCTAAAAATTTTCGGTGTAATCGGATTGTATTGGATGGATTAAGAGGAAAAACGCTCAATGATAGTGTATAATGTGAGGAAGGACGAAGAGAGAAAACATATGCTAGAGTATAGATTGATCATACCCATTCCTACCATGTTGAAACATTGTGATCTTCACAATCTCCTGTGGGGGGTATTAGAGCAATGAGAGATTACTAATTCTGTTGTAAATTATATTCTTGTTGGTTATCATCTAGGTTAATTAGTTTGAAAGTTATGCCATCACTTCTGTTCCCTCCAGAATTGGTCTTGGGCCCAATAGATCAAGGCTCACAAGTATGAAGGATGAGAGTGGAAGCTCGCGAGGTATTTCCCATCAAGACCCGAGATGGCCTCTAAGAAGGACATCTCGGCCTACCCAATAAAGATGAAGGCCGATTAGGAAAACAGCTGGGTCACATAGAAGGAAACAATACGGTCGGTACAAGAAGACATCCAGGTCGGGACAAGAAGAGATCTCGACTGGAATGAGAAGACAACTCGATCTAGTGGGCCAGGCCGATTTTCCTGAAGACCGAATTAGGTTAAGCCTACTTAGAAGGCTATATAATAGGAGCTTACCTCCTGGTCCCCGGACACCCGATGTGGGGATGCCGGCTCCCGGACAATTGAAATCCCAATTTTTTAAATGAATATTAAAAAAAATGTAATTGAAGGTAATTGAAATGTTTTATCCAAACAAAGAATTTAAAATACAAGGTATTTGAATTACACCATCCAAACAAAGTATTTTCAATAATTGAATTGCCTTGTATTTCAAATTCCTTAGAATTTTGAAAATATAACATCCAAACACACACTAAGGTTTTTGCTAACACATAGGTCGTATGTAATAAGCCTCCCATGGCTCTCTTGTATTCAATCCTCCATTAATACAACACCTACTTCATCTATTTTCATTTATTGTTTTAGCATAAACAATTGGCGCCCATCTAGTGTTTAAAAACCCGTGTTGGTTTGTGGGATAGTCGTCAACTATAAAACAGACAGGGATGTTACATTTATGTACCCTTAAAAATTTAGCCTTGAATATATTTTTGGTATCCACTGATAGTATGAATTAAAATAAAACATTTTAAAAAAACTTAGACCAGAACTAAAAATAAATAAATAAA